>LNAC01000130.1:169837-229010 GCA_002007465.1 Ailurus styani | reverse complement strand
CGGCGCGCGGGGTCCCCGCCGCCGGCCTCGCGGTCCCCGCCCCTCCCTCGCGTCCGACCCCTCGGGCTGCCGGCTCAGGTGCGAACTTGGCCGGCGCCTGGCGCGGGAGGAGCCGGGCGCGGCGCGGCGGTTCCGGGGCGCCCCGGGCTCGCGGGTTCCCCGAGAGAGGCAGCCGGGGGCTGGGCGCTCCGTGGGGGCGGGGAGTCTGGCCCGCCGGGCTCGGGTCGGGGTGCTCCCCAGTTTGGTGGCGGGGCGCCGCGTCCTCTGAGAAGATCCTTGGGGGCCTCCAGCGAGCGGGAAGCCGCGAAATGTCACCCCTTGGCGGGAGAAGTGAAAATGAGGCTTCTCCAACTACCAGGGAGCCAAGTTGGGAAGGAAGGAGGACGGGAACGAGGGGCCGGGGTGGCGTGAGGAGGGGCAGATGTCGACTGAAACTTCATCTTGGAACTCTGGATGGGGCTGGAAACAAACAAATGCCCTGGCGCGGGCATTTGGAAAATGACGGATTTAGGAATCTGCAACTCAAGTCTCAGACCGTGTCGTGTTTTACAGCCGGTTGGAAGAAGCTTCACATATTTTAGGTCGAGGGGGTCTGTGTCTGGGATCTCTGCTGAACACCTTATTGTGCGGTTTGGATTCCATTCTTACTGCCTCACCTTGAAGGTAGTTGTAATGGTAACCTGCTACTGATTCTTCTGGAGGAGGAAGGGTAACAGGTAATTCAGCCGTGCAGTGCAGCAGATACATTTGTTTTCTGAAGTCGTGGTGATCTAAAGCTAGAGAAAAGTTTCCAGGTACTTTTGGGTAAGTGCCGTGGAAGTGACATTATCTTCTGACAATGTATTTGTCAAACATCTGTAGGCTCTGGCAGAATCCACTGGGTGGTCTTTTCACTAGAAATAGAAATATGTTCAGACATTACCTTTCCTTTCTGTTGTCAGAAACAAAACAAAACAAAGCAAAAAGACAGGACTAGCATCTTTGGAAATCCTGGAAGGGTACCCCGAAAGGGGGCATTGCAACCGAGCAGAACTTGTGATTTGATTCTTTTAGTGAATTTGTTTAGAATACGATGTATACCCTCCTCCACCCGGGTGCCTACCTGGAAAAGTATTTGTGGTCTATCTGGTATGTTAGGAGCGGAGTTTAAAATTAGGAGAATATAATGAAAACTCATTCTAGATTTTAATATTTCACTTGAAACAAAAATTTTACAGATACACCAACGATCTTGCTTTGTGCACTCTTTAATACATTCTTACTTATCTAAAGCTTATAGCTTTTATTTCTTAATATATGAAATTCTTGTAAGAGCCTTGAAACTTTCGATTTATGATTCCAAATGCAGGGCAAATATTTAATTCTTGCTCTAAGAGTGAGAGGTTAGTTCAGTAATAAGACTTGCTAATCCCACTTTAAAATGTCATGGCATTCACAAATTATTCCTAAATTCTTCAAAGGTAAGGGTTTATAATGAGTTTAGTTAAGTTATTCTGTTGTGTATTTCTGGATTGAATGTATCTCTCTTCCTGTTGCATTTTCCTTAACAATTTGCCTTTTCTCTCGTTTGAATTTTAGTATTCTTCTTACTCAAAGATACTCTTTTTTTGCTAGTAGTCAATATATTTTATTTTAGACAATTTAAAAAAGAATATATATTATGAGAGAAAATAGTTCCTTTAAGTAAGACAGGTATATTTTTACATATACTACACAATTTTTATGAAAATGTATTTATGTACTAATAACTATGCCAGTGCTTATATATTTGAAAAATACATGAGTATCCTGTGCCAACAGCATTAATGTTAGCAACTCATTGACAGGGAGTATCGACCCTAATGAGGATTTCTTAATTATGTAAAATAAAGCGGATAAAATTATAGTAGAATTCTGACTTTTTTTTCCCCCAAATTGAATCATTTTGCATGGCAGAGTTTATTTTCTAGAAAGGAATGTTTTGGGTAAATTATAGAGGCTTTTCTTACTATAATCTTGTAGGTGTGTCATGAGTCTTTTGGTTAGAAAAGAGAACCTGCTTTATTAGGGTGAAGACAAAGAAAGATAAGGATGCTTATCTCTGAATACGAGAAGGCACCTAAATAGAGTGAAAAGTTTTAAATTTATTCGGAAAGAAAGCCTTGCTAAACAACAATAATCCAGTTAGCAAGTTCAAGCTACTCTACCTTAGCTTTGCTTCTGAAACCCAAGAGTTAAAATTATTTCCTTTGTAGAGAGTCAAGCAAATAAGAAACCAGGCGCAAGTGTATCCTATAGTTGTGCGTAGACCTATCAGGAAAACTTGATCGACTTTGAGCTTGATGTACAAAAAATGACATTTTTCCAATAGCTGTGAAAGCATGTTTGGAAATACTCAAGTCTGTCCTTCCTACAATGGCACAGGAAAGGAAGTCCTGAAGATAATCATAGTCTAATATAAAAGCACCGTAAAGGTGACGTTATTTGTTTATTAATATTGATCATTTTAATAAATACATTACCTCTTTTTATCACGCTCTATTTATCCCTTTAAAATTTTTATATCGGGGAGGCTGAGGAATGTCATTAAGGTATTACACTTACTTGAATCAGTGTATTTAGCAGTGTTAATGAATTGTCTGCCCTTTTCCCGAAGATGTGCTGTAGAAACCTGTTAGGCATGTCCATTGACACATTGTTTATCTACCCAATGTTTCATTGGGTAGCCAAATATCTATTTTGACCTTCAGAACATACTCTCTTTATTTCGACTGAGAATATGAGCAAAGAATAGGGTAATTTGCTATCAAACTTTTACTCTGATCCACACCTAGTTATATATTCCTTTGAATTTTCAGTTAAAGCCAATACGTATCCATATTTGTTTTATAAAGTGGAATGATAGTCTGGAGAAGAATTGAACACCCACTCAAAATAAAGAAGTGCACTGAAAAGGTAGCATGATCATGTTATGCTACTTAAAAGTTTTAAAAACTGAGTCTTAAAAATTACGTAAGCTTCTTTCAGGATACATTCAAAACCTTCTTTTGGAGATAGCAGATGTTTTAAGAATCCTGATGGACATTTTTACTTAAAAAAAACTTACAAGTCTCAAAACTGATTAATTGTTGTGTCTTATAAAAACTGATTTATTTCATACTTTTTTATACTAAGCATTACCATTTTGAAGCGCTCCTTCTAATTGAGATTAATGTTTCTAAGCAAAGAAGTGGTTTAGAGGGCTGCATTCATTTTGAGTGCTGTTGTAATCAATTTTAGATACAGCATTCCACAGTGGGTCAGTCTGCATCCAAACCTGCCTTATTATATAGAATTAACTTGTTGGTGATTGATAGTAATACTTCTACATCTTGAGAAGTCATTTGTTTCCAAACAAGTGTGATGGCTTGTACGAGTTTTAAAATATTGCTTCTTATAATTAAAACATCCTTTTGGGGACTTAATTTGAACTTTCTCTAAGAATACTATAAAGCACGAGGAAGCAATTCATTAATACATATTCAACCGCAATAGTCTTTTTCTCTTCCAAATACAATATGCCTCAGGTGTATTTTCTTGTTCGTCAAAGGGCTTTGTGGTGTTTTGGAGTCGTCAATGATAAACATTATACACAGAGTTTATTTCCCTCTTTGTTTATATCAATATTCTAGTTGAGTTTTTCTAGGAATTCTTAGAAGTAGAGGCCTGCATCTTGCACACGTGTTAGAACTTTATTTTAGAAGGTGGTAGGTCTGATCTTGACCATGAAAGGGAAGGCATGTGGAGGTAATTCTTTATCCTCTTTGGAAACCTGGAAAGAGGGTGAATGTTATCATCCCTACGGTGATGTTTGCATGTGTACCTTCGTTGTGTCTGGTCTCAACTTTATCAGCATTTTATTCTCTTCCGAAAGACCACGTGAAGATTTTCTTGGACCTCGGCCCATATTGTATGGCTTACTGTGATGTATGCTTATAGTCTCAATAAAATAAAGTATTCGAAGCACAAAATATAAGATTAATACAGATAAGTCTTCTAATATAGCCACCATCTATAGGATTTTTAAATACAGATGTGACTGCTTTATAGTGAATATAAAGTTCCCACTGTGACATTGTTTTCTGCTTTCAGGAAAAAAAAAGGCTTGGTAGGAAATATATTTATTATATTTTAATTTTCTTCACTGTAATGGTAGATTATGTACACTGAATTAGTGTTGTTCTAGTTAAGAACATTCATTTAAAACAGTTTGAAATGCTAAACTAATGTACTTACAATGCCATTTTCAAAGCATCATCTTAGCCACCCGTTAGAATATAAACTTTCAAAATACAGAAAGAAATATGCTCAAAGATACATAGATGTTTCAAACACCAAAACCACCATAGGATTCAGTGGAAAGAACATAGTTTTTTTTGTTGTTTTTTGTTTATTTTAATGATTTCGATTAAGTAACTCAGGTGATTGGGCAGTGAGAACAGCTCTGTAGAATTCCTGTAAAAGATAGTAATCGACTGAAACCTGCTTCTTTCTCCTTCAGATAAGTCCCCGAGCAAATTCATGTCAGTATCATAGAACAGACTCACAAACCATATGAATATATGATTGAAACCATATCATGTCATAATAAGTACAATACTTAGTATTATAGTAATAATAAAAAGGACTCGTTTCTACCCCATTGATGCCCTTGCAGTCTAGAGCTAGCTTTGACTTTTCAAACAAGTTTGTGATAGGTGGCAGTCTTATCCGAGTTCCAAGACTTCAATAGGTGGCTTTAATGTCTCAGGAGTGTGTGTAGAGTAGTGTAGCACATCCAAAAACTATGGCGTAGTCTTTCCTGTGAGTTAGGGAGTGGATGAGCACTAATGGAGAGGTGGCAGTTTAAAAAATCATTTTCCCCACATCTGCAGTCATCTCTGGCTTCCTGTGGCACATCCAAAAAAAAGATATTACCCCTTTTGAAAATGAAGTGTTTTGAGAAAAGCAAGTGCCTATATTCACACTTGTATTTTCATGGTTAATTACATAAAAGTTACCGTGAGAGGCTCTTTGTTGATAAAGTGATTTCCAGTATGGTGGAAGACTTTTTACTGCAATTACAGGAGTTGGGGAGCAGTGGGCTGCTGTGATTTGGTTTGCCCTGGGGCAGGGTCATATTATTTAATAATAAGCAGCTCTTTTATAACTGAGTCAACTGGGTCTCTGCCTCAAAACCAATGGGAGATACAGAGGGAGAAAGGGGAAGAGGGAGAAGTGAAGACAAGGAAGAGGAGAGAATATGAATATGAAAATCCTTTATAAAGAGTGATAGTTCTTTGAGCATTTTCCGTGTGTAGCAGTGTTTTTGGCAGGAAAAGCGATCTATAAGGAGCAAATTTGGTCATTGCAAGTTAATTGGGTAAGTACAGAAGAAAATTAACTTCTACATTTTTTCACTTTCAAGTATTTGCATTTTAGGTCCAAGAATATGGACATCATTAGTTTTTTAAAAATTAATCCACGAAATTCCAAATATTGTACGTGGGTTTTCATATTGACAGAGAAAAGGAAATGTGTTAACAGTTCTATTTTATAAGTATATTTTCTTTGTATATGGGACTGCACGCCAAATTATAATTTTATAATTCTCAGATTTATATAGAGACTTAAAAACAAACACTCATTATTTTAAGTGATCATTTAGGAGGTGACTTACAAGGTCACTTATCTTTGAAGATAAATCTCATAATCAATATATTTTAGTCATTCTGTCATTTCTTCGATTATTAGTTACAGTTGCCAGAATCTTGTGATAATTCCTCTTCAGATTGCCATGGTTTAGAAAGAAATAACAGCTTGGTAATGACTATCTGCTTTCAGCCATAGTCTGAACCACTTCTGAATAGTAGGATGACATGAATTTGTCGTCCCTGCTCTTTCCAGGAAAAAGAAAGAGAGAGAGAGAGAGAGAGAGAGAGAGAGAGAGAGAGAGAGAGAAAGAAAGAGAGAAAGAAAGAAAGAAAGAAAGAAAGAAAGAAAGAAAGAAAGAAAGAAAAGAAAGAAAGAAAGAAAGAAAGAAAAGGTATTCTTTTGTGAGAATGGATTATTTCATCTTGAGTTCAGTTAAGCTCAACTAGTATTTCACGATTAGGATTGTGGAAGCACTCTCATTGTGAGGAGGTGAGGTGTCTTTTTGATTACCGGGGGGTTTCCAAAGAGAGGTCCTTCCTTCCCCCAGGAAGCCCTAGCATCCCTATTGTGGCCAGCATTTGGCTTCTGTACTACTGCCTTAGGAGAGCTAAAATGCTGGGACAGCACGTTGGAAGGTATGTTGTGCAGAGAGTGATGAGACAGGACCGGAATTAACTTAATTTACAATGAGAAATGCATGAAGTATATTAATGGGTTTGCATGAAGCATTCACAAATATGTTAATATTGGGATATGTTTATTTCAGTAATTATGTAAGCGATCCTACTGAAAAGTGTACTTGTTTATTCTCAGTCTACAAATCCTCTTTTAAAATGTGACATCTATGCTAATACCTTTATCAGAGAATTTGAAATTTGTCAACATGTAGGTGGAAAAAATTGGCAAGGGGCTGGTCCTTTTTGCATAGCTCTTTTCAAAAAAAAAAAAGCTGGCACAGGGCTTGTCATTTAAAATAATTATGAAAGCCAGAAGACAGCTGTAAATTTTATTTCTTTCAGAATGTATAATAACTTCCAGCTAAAGAAAGCTGTCAGACCTATAGTTCTTGAAGAGCCAATCTGCCTTTTTTTTCCTCTGAAGGATAACAACAGAAAAGCATCTTAACCAGTGTTATTACCTTTTTCTATGTTTATAATCAAAAATGAAGTGAATATTTAAAATGCAAACATTTTCATTTAAATTTTAGGTAATGATAAGGATAGCAAACGTCTACAAAAGTACTGCAAGTCATAACTAATTTAAATAAATATAGAAAAGTATTTCACTATAATATCGAAAAGGATTAAGAGCTATCATACAACAACCGTATTTTGTCTCTTCTCACAAAAATGAGACGTTCTTCCTACAGCAATATTGCTGAATTTTATGATAGCATCAATAATAGTTTGGAGAATAACTGGACACAATCTAATTAACTAAAATATTAATCCTCTTCATGCTTTCTTTAAGAAACATTTCTAGAGGATTAGAAAGCTCTCGAAAATAATCGTACCTTCCAGCAAAAAGAAGATGTTTGTTGCCTTACAAAGCGCTCCATGAATCTGGGTTCAGAAAAGGGTGAAGGTCGAGGAGAACTTGTGCCAGAATGTTATCATTCAAATTAAAAGACAACAGACATTTTCCATCTGTAATATATTGCTAAGTGGATATTTCGATCTTAATTTTCAAATGGTCTTCCTCTAATGAAGCTGCTAGCATATTTAACATTTAAAATAAATTTCAATTTAAACAAAAATTAAAGTTCTTACTCGTAGGTTGTGTGTGCTGTCAGACCAGAATTAAATCCTCACTTTCAGAGCAATTTTTATGGTCCCTTGTAACTTTTCCTTGCCAAAGAGAAATAGAATAGCCTATTCTACATTTCCTATGTTTAAAAAATTAAATGAAACAAAATTCTCCCTTACTGGCTACTTTTGCCCTAGAGTATACAATCTCTGAATGAGAACCTGGCATTACAGAAAATTCTATACACAATATTGGCATGTTAAGTTGATTTGCTGAGAAGATTTCTTTCTTTGTTACTCATTTTAAACATTACATGTGTGACAGATAAGAAAACTTTTTAAAGGTTGTCTGTCTTGTGTTTTGATCATGATATAACTTCTTAAATTATGTTTTAATTTGTATGATATTAGGTGGTATAGTATATGTTTAGTATTATAATTTGAAGGAAAATAATATAAGAAGGATATAATATAAAAATTAAATAAATGTAAAATTATTCCTATAGGATTTGAAGCACAATGTATTATAGTTAAAAATGCAGTCTAACAGGAATCTTCTTTTTATATGTTCAAATTCAAGTACTGATTTACTGATGATGTAAATAATTAGATCTCAGTAATTTAAATTATTTACAGTTACTGTTTTTATCTTTTACATGTTTCCACTATTCAGAACTTCATATTTTTATTTAAATGGATATTATGCTCTATAGTCCACTAGTAAGAAGTCCAAAAATATTAGTTATCAAAACATACATTAACTCCAATATAAGTCTTTAAAGAGCCTAACAGGAATTAAGACAATTAGGTAAATCTGGTGTTCTTTAGAAACACTTTAATGAATATCCCATCTTACATTGTCTAGACACTGGGGACTATTCATTAATATGTATGTGTGCAATATCCATCGCTTCTCGGCCTTTTGGCTAAGATCAAGTGTGTGCAATATCCATACAGATTACCAAAAAGTTATTTATTACAAAACTGAAAGATGAATGATGTATTGATATTATTTTCTTTAAGTCACACAGCAGGAATGCATTTGTAAAATAAAAGTTACATTTTAAGATACATCATTTATTGGTATTCTGGTTTAAAGTCATTTCAATAAAATCCATAGTATCTTGCATTTCATTTAAGTATGATGTTAGCAAGTTGAGTCAGCCCTCAGTCAGTGTAACTATGCCAAAAGTCTAATCTCTTTTACTTCAAGTTTTTTATAGAATCTGCACTTTCGAATGACATACTTCATCTCCACTGTGCAGGTGTTTTCTGAGATTTTGACAAAGGAGAGCTCTGAAGGAGAGGACCGAGTGCTTGTTTTAAGAGATGCCATCAGTTAATTCTGCTCACATCATCTGATGAAAGTAGCTTTTAAAACTGTATTATACTTCAGATAGGAATTTTAACATATCAAGCTTGGTGAATTTCATATTAAGCTATCAGCAAAGGGTAATTTTGAATTACTTAAAACAAATCATTAATGTATCACGTATTTTATTTAAATGTGATATAAGGTGTATGAATTGGCTGTGTAATTACCATTCGAGCTTTGAAAAGGCTATAATTCACATTAAAAATATTAACCGTTGAGGAAAGCAAAGTACTAGTAGTTTTCAGTCTTGGAAATTGTTATCAGTGTAAGCCTTCTAGGGACTGCTTGATTTTTTGTTGTTGTCATCTTGCTTTTACCTTTTTTTAAAAAAAAATGTACCTTCTGTGGTACTATCACTTAATTTTAAGTCTGGAACATAAACATTTGACTTAGGAATAGATATCAATTATTAGTACACATTATGTATTTTTTTTTCCAAAGGAAAGTTTCTCAAGGGTTTCTAGGTGAGGTTCTGGTTCTTTTAGGATTAAGAATCATTGGTATAAATGGCTAATTTTGGTAGAAGAGTGTTACATAGTTTTTAAGTCCTCGTTATTACTTTTAAAAGAATATCCCATCAGGAATAGGAAGCTTTGTGGATAAGCTGCCACTCTTTGATGAAGGATTATGCATTCTCCCCTAAATCTGTGATCCCAGAATGTGTTCCACAATGGTTTTATCAAGTAGCACTGGACTAGCTTGGCCATCATTTCATTTCCTTGAATAAGTTAATTGCTTCCTTTCTTAAATCTAATATTTATGTAGAATTTTAGTCTAAATATACATTTTAAGCATTAGTAGATCCAACTCCTAAAATCCAGAGGTTAATCATTTGATGCAAGATAATGAAGCCAGATGACAAGTGAATTGATGCTTGTGGGGTACCCAGTCATTTAAGTGGTTTGTCTCCTCAGTCCAGTCTGCAGAGTCTGTGGCCTGATTGAAGTTCCTTCTAAGCTTTTCCCAAGTTCATGATATTCAAAGCGAATTGTGGCAGAAATAACAGCATATAAGCCATCACGTATTATTAGTTAATTTTGTCTGAACATGTATACAAAAAGTGAACATATCATGGCATGCTTTGGCCATGGGTTAAAAAAAGAATGAATCTTTTGTTATGTGATTATAGTCCCATCAGAATGAATAATTGCTTTTAGAGCACTAAGAATATGATAAAAATGTGTCATGTTCTAGGGAGATTTTTATTTTTAGTCAGAAAAATATATTAAAAATGGAATGGTCAGTTCATCCTATTAAATAATCAAATATCAAATATTAGTTAATTAAGATACTTTAACTGTAGGACACAGTGATGCCACATAAAAAAGTGTAATTTATTAGACAACTAGTTTTCCTTAATATATGGTTCTTTTTTCTGAGCCCACTAGCTTTTAAAAGTTTTTTTTAATAGCAAAACTATAAAAATTGCAAAGTGTGGAAGTAAGTAAATTGTTTTACAATTTAAATAATTCAAGTTTTTTGTACACTTATTCACTGAATCATACTATATAAACTTCAGAAGGTGACTCTGTAATGTTAATATTCCTGTTCTGAGTTATTAGCCTCTTAAACTTTGATACATGCAAAAATGTATATCCATTGTGAAAGACATATGAATCTAAAAACTTGGTTTTATTTTTAAATATTACATTGAATAGATTTATGAAGAGCTATTTTAAAATATCACTTTTAATGATCACTTTAATAAAACAATCGATCATGTAAACCTTCATAAAATATTCTAGGCTTTTATAATTAGTATAAATATGAGGTTAAAAAAATAAATAGTACTATCTACAAACTAGCTAGATGTAACCAAGTTTCAAGTACTTTAAAAGATTTTTAGAAGAGTTTAATTAAGACCTTAAAATATTTTATGTAGATATTTGTCCAAATTTCCAATTTGTTATTTTTAGGAAAACACAAGGTTTAATACACTGCAAAATAATAATTGGTTGAAAAAACATTAGTCATCATGTTTCCTGTTTTTACTTTTTTAGAATATATGTGTTTTAATTTCACATGTAAAAGTAATACAGATTAAGGATTTTGAGGAACAGGGGCTTTTTATTTCTCTTTCATCAGCTCTGTAGCTGAACCCTTACAATCTCTTTCTTCATTACTCTAAGCCACTATCAGATTCTAATCTTTGCTGTGTCCACAGCTGTTTGAGGATTTTTTTTTTGCAAATGTAATTACAAATACATGTGTTTTGTGCACCTCACTTCCTATAAATGCTTGTAAAGGAAGATGCAAGGACAGCAAGACAGGCTGTGTACAGGTGCATGGGTGATTCTATTTGTTTTCAAATCATTATGTCAGTGGTTACGAGGAAGAATTGCAAAGACGAAAACACAGCAGCTTTGGCTTCAGTGATGTTCGGCAATAAAGATCACTGAAAATGTCATAATTTCTCTACAACAAGTACCCTTTTATAGAGTTAAATACCACCGAATCAAGTGGTTTCCACATTTCTTTGGGTTATGTGTCTATAGTGATGGTCATAATTTAAACTCTAAGCAAAATATGATAGTTTTTTTTCACTTCTTAAAAACCCATTAGAAGTTGACATTGTAGAGATTTATTAATCCCTTGCATTTATTTGGATGTGCCAAGTTGGAGAATGATTGCTGTCACATGGGCACTTAACAAATGTACAGTGATATAACCCTGCAGAAATTAGAGTGCTTTCTGGAGAAAATTCAACATATTTGCTTGCATTAATATTATTTATAGAACAAAATTGGCAACTAGCTATATATAAACCCTAAGAAATGTGAAGTGTGTCAACTTTTAAGGACAACCTGTCTTCATTATTTATAATATCTCTGTTTTGTACCATCAGGATGTTTCCTTCTCTGTAGACAGTGGGATTGGCTATCTCTAGGAATAAGTAAAGGTACTTTCTGGGATTAGAAAAGTATAGAAGATAACTGAGTTCAATACTTACTACTTTTAGGAAGGTGTCAAAGATGTTGCATAGAAACACAATTATTTTTGTTTTCCTCTCATTGGAGATTCTAGAGAATATCTGTTGCCTGATAAAAATTCTTTGGAGAACAGGGAGGGGAGGATGGGAATGGGATAAATCAGGCTTCATTTGGAAAAGATAGACCTACACATGGTTCATTAGTTTTCTGCTACTTTTCATGTAAGCGTCTCGATTGGGGTAGAAGGTCTTCAAAATGTAAAGCCAGGGCGCCTGGGTGGCTCAGTGGGTTAAAGCCTCTGCCTTCAGCTCAGGTCATGATCTCAGGGTCCTGGGATCGAGGCCCGCATCAGGCTTTCTGCTCAGCAGGGAGCCTGCTTCCTCCTCTCCCTCTCTGCCTGCCTCTCTGCCTACTTGTAATCTCTCTCTCTGTGTCAAATAAATAAATAAAATCTTTAAAAAAAAAATTAAAAAAAAAATGTAAAGCCAAAATAGGAAAAAGCACGTAGCTTCCAGAAAGCTTTTGAGAATTGTTCAGAGGAGGAAATGTACTGCTTACCCATCAAAACTTGAAAAATTTCCCCTTTTATATTTAATATAATGGAAATTAATAGTGAACCATTGCCCTTGACCCTATAAAAATTACGAGGCAATATAGATGAAGTAGAGCTGTGTCCGGATTTGAACATCCGTCTTTATTTTTAATGTGTGCCTTACTTCCACAGGCATTTTCTCTCTCCCAATTCATTTAAACCAAACCCCAGATGTTTTTTCAGTGTTCTGTGTCCAAGTGACTGTGTCCTGGGGAAGATTAGAAGGAACGAGACACGATCTCAGACCCCTAGGAAATTTTCACTCCTAGGTGAGGCATGGTGTAAGAGATAACGATTATTAAGTTTATTAAGAAAGCTGAAAGAGGTATTTGAGGAATTACTGCTTTGGTCACATCATACTCTTAATAGCCCGTGGGTCTTTGAAATGGCAGAGAACTGAAATGAGTACAGCATCAAGGCTTTCAGCACATAGCTGTCCTGCAGCCTACAGACATTAGCAGAGCCTTGAAACTCCACGGATGTTGGAAAGGACATGAGGCAGTAACTACCGACAAACAACAGAAGTGTCCGGGGGCTCACATGTGTTTAAAAGGGTAGACAGCCGAGTGAATCGGAACATGGGTCTTATACTATTTCCACACAAGCATGGCCATAGACTCCTGACAAGAAGGGTCATGAAGAGCCAGGGACCTGGGAAGAGCAGAGAGTGGCCATTCGCCTCCTTCCCTGTGGAATAAGTCGGCAAAATATTTGTTGCAAACTCACCCACAAAAGTGCTGTGAAGGCAGAGACCCTTCCTTCTCTCCCATTCTCAGCATGGCTAGTTTCGAGCACTGTGCCTGGCCCACCGGTCAATAAGTGATGTGGGGGCGAGATCTTCCCTCACTCCATGTCAGTGTCAAGTGTCCTCACTAAAGAACAGCTCCTACCTACAAAAGGTTTGTGGTCTCTAGACTTGGGTCATCCCCTGGGACCACGAAAATTCTCAGAGTGTATACTCTGTTATTATTTTAAGATTGCCTATGATTCCTGTTAAGTCTGTGGTACCCACAATAAATCATTGACATTCAAATGAGAACAAAAGATAGGGCTGTAGACAATAGACCTCTGAAAAAATCAACAGTTGACATGGGGAGGTAAGGGGATTCCAAAACACGGAAACCGAAAGAGCAACAGAAATCAGCCACGGCAAGCCCAAATTCGCGAACAGGTGACCACAGCGCCTGCGGGTAATGGGGATGAATGAAATTGACTGTGTTCCGTGTTAGTTTTGCATCACGGTTGTGCTTCCACACAGATACACTTCTTTCCTATTTCCTAAAATATGTACTTCTCTTTGTCTTTCACTTTTCCACTTTTGAAAGAGACATGCGCACAGAGAAATGTTTCCATGCCATCAGAAAAACAGCAGAGCGAGTTTGATAATAAATAGTGTTGGTGTTGCCTTAGAGGCAGAGACACAGGGTGGTGGGAACGGGGCACCAAAGGACACAGGCTTTGTCCAAAAGGAGACTCCACGTCACACCTCTAGACTGGTTGTTGCCGTGTGGGGGTGAAACAGCGTTGCCAGATTGCAAGAATTTTCAAGAAATGCCAGAATGTGAGTTTTGTGAAATCTCTAGATTTTTAAATGTTGGCTCATTAAAAAAAAAAAAAAAGGCAACGCACAAAACACACAGATAAAACAAACCACGTCAGCAGGCTGGGTTTGGCAGTTGGGCCACCAGTTTGCAACCTGTGATAGAGATGCGGAGATGTGTGGAACGTCTTTGGGAGATCGTGGGTGAGCAGCAGGAAGGGAGCAGAGGATCCCCCGTGGAAAAATCTGTGATGAGCTTGGAGAGAGAGCTTGGGCCCAGATTGTGGATTATCTGAAATGTCATCCTCTTCTACCCATTTTGAAGGAAAAAAAAATGTTTGCAGTTTGTAGTGCACTTTTTCCAGCTTTGAAACAGAAACTCAGGTTGCCAGCAAGCCTTCTAGAAGCATTATCCATGCCAAGTCAGGAAAGGGTTAAGTGACAGTAGCAGTTATAACCCATACTTTTGACTTTTCCCTCAGATCCTTCAGATCCTCTCTCCCTGTCTCTATCTTCTGCCCACCAGAGACTGAATGTACCAGGCTCTTGATACTGTTAATACACCTATACTTTGGGGGAACTCCAATATGCAAGCTATAGCTAATCTGTTTTTCTTCTAGCATTTGAATATTACCTGAATCCAGATACTAAATTCTATACGAGAAGAAAATCCAAAGTTAAAGATGACATATTGGATTAGGTCATACCCATTACATTAATTGAATAAAAAAGAACACTTCAGTTCCCTTGGCACACTGTTTTTCATTGTTTTGCACTGACTGAGTTGGGCTCTGGACCTAGAGAAGGCTGCTCAAATCCCATTTCTGTCATTGATTTCCTGTGTGACCTTGGGTAAAGCCACCCCGTCTCTGTTCCACATCTGAACAACAGGATTGGTAATAACGGCTGGTGGCGTCACTGCCTGTTGTCAAGAGCCTGGTACCGAGCCCTGCACACTGTAGCTACAGTCCCTGGAGTGGCTGCCGCTCGCTCCTAATTGTGAATATGGTGCTCACTAGCATAGGGCTTCATGTGAATTTTGGAGTCAAATTGGGAGACCCGAATCAACCCCACGGGACCCCTTGGTTCCTTTAATCTTCATCCAAAAATTGCGGTGCTGACATACCCAGTTGGGGGGTTAAGATGAAATGAGCTGAAGCACGGAGAGGGATGACGTCGTCATGGGGGCGTCATGAGACAGCCCGTGTGCGCGCGGAGGTGTGTGTATGGAGAGTACCGCGCGCTGATCCAGCAGCCGGACCGCCGCGGTACTAGCTCTCAATTAGCGAAGAGGAGCCAAGCAACAGCCACAGAGCTCCTCTTTGCTTGGGCTGTCACCCAGAAGATCTCCCTTAATTAAAGGACAATTTTTAACAGCATTGGTTCTCTGGCTTGCCAAGTTACTGATTAGAAGTGGTAAATTCAGGGGGAGGAGGAGTGGAGGTACCGTGCTCGGGTGTGGGTTGTGGCTAACTGGGAAAGTCACACGTGCGGCATACTCAAGGGCACTGACTTGAGTCGTGGATGCTCGTCACGGCGGTACGGAGTCACTTAAAGAAGAGAGGGCAGTGTCTGTGATATTTTCCAAACATCTGTGAAAAGGATGAAAAGATTGTTGGCATTTCAGGGAGTATAAGACTCATCTCTAAAATGTATTCGAAGACACATTCCTTAATGTGTCAGATAACTCGGCTGTTTTGTGGGGAAAAAAACACATTTTGACAGGGTCAGCATTTTAAGTATATTCTGGTTCGTATTTTTATTTATTTTTTTTAAAGATTTATTTATTTATTTTTTTGACAGAGAGAGATCACAAGTAGGCAGAGAGGCAGGCGGGGGGTGGGGGAAGCAGGCTTCCTGCTGAGCAGAGAACCCGATGTGGGACTCAATTCCAGGACCCTGAGATCATGACCTGAGCCGAAGGCAGAGGCTTTAACCCACTGAGCCACCCAGGCGCCCTGGTTCATATCTTTAAAATGAAAATAAACAGTCATTTTTTTCCCACGTATCTGTTGGAATTATATATGTATATAAAACTATACTTAGAAGAATAGTAAATAGTATGAATAATGTAAATATTATATAAATATAATAAAAATAAGCTACATAGATATTTAAATTGTGTATATATATGCATTATATATTTATGTTATTTTATATATTATATATGAATTATAATACTTAGAGATGCTAGGAAGCTTTTCATGGAAATTTTGTGCTCAAATTTAAAACATATATCTAAAACGTATTGATATATTAAGTAGAAATAATTACAAAACAAAGTGGAATGTAATGAAAATGTTTCCATTTAATTAACAGAATTACCTAGCATTTGGATATATCTTGTTTGTTTCTTTCAAATAGGTATGATACAAAACATATCCACTAGCATATTAGTTAGCCCAGTGGATTTCTCAGTGGATGTTTTGCTGAAAAGCACATTTTAAACATTTGTCCGAAATGTTCTTTGGCTGCAACGGAAGGTGGCCGCTTGTGTTCTCTTTTAGCTCTGATGTCTTTATTACATTATCGTTTATTAAGCATCTGTTAGGACTCTAGCATTAGGTTAGGCTTTGTGAGGAAGGGGTGCAAAAATAAAGAGGATGTATATTTCAGAAGCCCCAGTGAAACAGGCACCAATTAGACGGGAGTACCAACACCATGGAGCTAGGATGAAATCTGGAGTCGTAACGCGAACTCTCCGCCCCACAGGACCTCAAGGAAGAGAGAGGAGCGTGTCAGATGGAAGCCGTTCTCTAGCACTTCAACTTCATCATTTCCAGGACAATATTCTTGGCAGCTTTTCTTTCAGGCTTGAGGGCTAAAGCTGCCCCTCCTGGGTCCGTGCCGTCTTTGATCACGCTCAGGCTTAGGAGTCTAAAAGCCATCTTCGAGATGGCCCCATTGCTCACTACTCACGTCTGACCCGCCGTCAGATCCTGCTGATTCTCCCGCTGCTGAGTTTCAGTGCCGCCGCTCCTTTCCATCCTCACCGCCGATTTCCTAATTTGGGCTCTCATCATCCCTCATCTTGATTCCGAGTGATGTCTTCTAACTGGGCTTCCTGCCACCCAACTCACATCTCTCGCATCCATTTTTCTAGATTGCCCCCAGGGAATATTCTTCCCCATATTCTCATCTGGTCATGTCGCTGTCTCACGAACTCACAGTGGCTCCCCTTTGTCTGTAGGGCGAAGCCCAAACTCCTTAGCGTGGTCGTCGGGGTATATTCTTCAGGGTCTAGCCGAGACCTGGCGAAGCCCACCTCCCAGTGGGTTCTCGTGCACAGCAAGCTTGTACGGGTTGATTTGCTGACTCGTTCCCCATGCACCAGACAAGCCTCCCCCTCTCTGTGCCAGGTTAAATGTTCTCTGTGAAATTGTTCTTGATCCTCTCAGTAGAATTAATTGCTCATCTCTCTTTCTCTCTTCTATACCATATCATGGTATTTCTCCACCTACTTATCATTTAGCTCGTTCTGCACTGCCTTCTAATTTCTTAGAATAAAAATGTTGCAGGAGTAGGAAGGAATTTAAAAGACCATACAGGTGAAGCCCCTGATTTTAAAATGGGACAAAACGGACGCTGGGAGAAGTAAGGAGCCATACCCCATCTGCACTGCCAGTCGTCCTTGTCTTTGACCTCAGTAGCATCCCCTGAGAAGCTCGAGCTTCTGTTTGCTCGGTGGCACACTGCTCCTTGCATCTTAGCAAGTCTCTCTTTACTGCATTAGTGTCTTGTCCTCTTCTAGTTGGTCTGCATATGCGGGAGTTTCTCAGAAATTAGCCCTTAGACCTTCCGGTGGCCTCATTGTGACCACTCCCCCATCCCCCGTGATGTCATAGATTCCCGGGTCTTCAGTGATCACCCGTAGGCAGACAGTTGACAGATACTCCACTCTAAACTTCTCCTCTTAGCTCAAGATCTACATATCTGGGGTATGGGGAGCTTATAATCTGTCATCTCCAAATGGGGATGCTTGGAGTGAAAGTGGGCACCAAATGTCAGGAAGCCAGGACAACTGGTGTGAAGCGTCCTGGGCCAACAGATCCCTGTGGGTTTCCTAGGTACACTGAACCATCTGACATATACTCTGGGATGTCGCCAGTGCTCCTACCAATAACATGCCACTTGAACTTGTGACCTTTCCCTGAAAACCTCAGCCTCTGGGCTCAGACTCAGTGAATGACATAAGTATCCATCAAGTCATCAAGCCAGAAATCTTGATTACATCCTTGGTCGTTTCCTTTACCCCATCCCATATATCACAATACCTAGTTTACTTTTTTTATTTTTTTAACTTTCTGAATACCTGCTTGAAACCATAGACTTTTTTTTTTTTTTTTGGTCTCCACAACTGCCATGCTATTCCAAGCGCCCATGACATTTGGACTGGACTACCACATTAGCTTTCTAATGGATCCTGTGGCATTCAATCTGGACCTCTCTCCAGCTCACACTCCACATCACAGCTGGAGTGATTTTTTAAGCAGGCAAAAGGATCATATTATTCCTTGTTTAAAACAATACATAATACAAAATACTCTTTACGTCTTCCTTTTACACTTCACTGTAAATCCCGTAAAGCTGGGCACCTTGTTGGCTTTGCTCCCCTTTGTTTTATTGGTAATGTTCATAGTACCTCATATGTAGTCCTTTATAATACCCATCAGTTGAATAAGCAAATGAACGAGAGATGCAGGATTCTAAAGCCTGACTTCAGACTACTAATTCTAGAGTCTCTGTATTCTTTTCTCCAAACGCTTTTAACCATCTGAACGTGGGGGCCGTGCCATTCTATTATTTACGATTCTCTTCTTTCTCATTTTGGAAAACAGGATATGCCCATCTACACTTTGTTTATTCTGTACTTTTCAACCACAACTACACTTTAGAATCACCCAGGGAGTTCTCAAAAAACACCAATGCAAGGATTTCATCCCAGACTAACTAATTCAGAATCTCTGGATCGAGGGCCTGGTCCTAATCAGTAACTGTAAAAAGCCTCCCAGGTGTTTCTAACACATAGTCAGGCTTGAGAAACCACGGCTCTGATGCTATCAGATGCCATCTCAGCAGCATCTCCTCCCGGGAAACTCAGAGATGGCTCCTTTTGGTCTTAGAACTTAGCAGCATGCAGGGGAGCGATGATAAGGTCAAGACTCATTTCATTATTTTAGGGTTTCCATTCCTATGTTGTAAGACCCATCAGGGCTGAGACTGAACATTACATTCAAGAAAGTTGCTGAGGCTTGAGAAGTTACTTGATAATACCCTTTTCTCCGCCTGATGACCGCTTGTCACATGGCAAAGACTTCGCGTTGATGAGCCAACATACCAGCAAATATTCTTACCTGTCCCATCTCACTCCTGCCCCTCCGGCAGGCTGCCTTGAGTCACGTGATCAGCGGAGGCGTAGATGCCCATGTTCTGTCTTTTTTTTTTTTTTTTAAGATTTTATTTATTTGACGGGGTGGGGGAGCGAGAGCACAAGCAGAGGGAGCGGCAGAGGCAGAGGGAGAAGCAGGCTCCCCACTGAGCAGGGAGCCTGACGCGGGACTGGATCCCAGGACCCTGAGATCATGACCTGAGCCAAAGGCAGACGCTTACCCAGCTGAGCCACCCAGGCGCCCCCACATGCTCAGTCTTTAGGTAGAAGGAGCAGGGGAAGCAGATGTCTTCTTAGATGACTTAGAAAACCCACTTTCCATCAGAAGCTCTGAGGCTTTTGGGAAATGTTCGTACCACTGCTCCGTCTTCCCTCAAGTTTGTATCCCGTTGTAGATGCGGCAAACTGAGCAGGAATGAAAATGCACACCGAGTAACTTCCTCTTCCACTCAGTCTGTGGGGCAGGGCTGCAGCCGGTGTAAAAGCAACCTCTTAAACGTATGCATGTGTTTATTGAACCAGGTACTCCGCTGTCCCCTTAGTAAAGATCACCGAATTCAGTGTACTTGCTCTGCAAGGTATTTCTCCACAGGCCTGGGAAAATAGCAGGTTCTAAAACACAGTTTCTTCCGGCAGTTGCAGCTTTCCACAGGAAACTAAAAAGGCAGACAACATCACATGTCCCTTCTTCTAAGTTGCCCTTGGGGGCTTCAGCGCTGATGCTGTAACTAAGGGGAGAGGGACGTAGCACCAACCCAGCCCCCTCATCCTGCTTCTGCGCTGACGTGGAGGAATGATGACACCCCAGAGTCCGGCCTTTCATGCGAATCTCAGAATATCTTTCTAAGTGGCGTCCTAGACTGGAAGAGACTTAGCCATCCTTTTGTGGCTACTGGGGGACTCTATGTGGCACTTCACCCCAAACCCACAAAACATTCAGCAGAAATGCCGCGAGTATGGAAGTAATACCTTTGATGGGCTTGGAGATTGATTTCTAGCCAACTTTCTGCTACCCCTTTTTTAAAAATCCAGGTATTTATTCCTCTGTAGTTATTTAGTATAACTGTTAAATTCTAGTTTAAGGCTGAGAAAATCGCCTAAAGGTAAAGAGAAAGAGCAAACTATGTTCTAACTTTAGCTAAATTTGTTTTGTGGATGATATTCTGTGCTGGAATTAAAATGGGATTATTAGGGGCTCCTGGGTGGCTCAGTTGGTTAGGCATCTGCCTTCAGCTCAGGTCATGATCCCAGGGTCCTGGGATGGAGCCCCATATCAGGCTGCTTACTCTGCGGGGAGCCTGCTTCTCCCTCTCCTTCTGCCTGCTGCTCCCCCTGCTTGTGCTCTCTCTCTCTGTCAAATAAATAAATAAAGTCTTTAAAAATAAAATAAAATGGGGGTATTAGAGTGAGCTGCCTATAAGAGGGACCTGGTCAAACGTGGATTTCAGTGTGCTCAGTGGTTAACTAGATCCCAAAAAGCCAAGTGTACTTGGAGTTCAGTATTTATGTAAAGCCACTAAGATAACATCTCACTCTGTAGTCTTTGCTGGGGCTCAAGCTGAGTGACTACAATGGCTGGCATTTTCACTGTTCTCACACTTACAAAAATAAAATTAGGAAGCAGGAGAGGATACAGAAAGACATCTGGTAGTACAAAATGAAGACATTTATCAGAAAGGATGCCTTTTTTTCCTTTTAAAAACTTGAAAAGTTTGTTTCATCCAATTATGCTTAAAAGTGTAAGTTTCACATAATTAGAAAGTCGAATGAATAGTAGAGTTGAAACAAGTATTTTCCTCTGTATTAAATCAGAACTTAACTTGCTTTTTCTGTTAAATGTCGTGCTGCAGTACGTAGGTTATCCTAATTCGCAATCTAAGAGTGTAATTAGATTCAGGAAGCGTATCAGTGGTGAAATTTGATCAAGAATGGGAGTGACACACTGCAGGGAAAAGAACTCTGGGGTTTACCTGCATCTTTCAAAGGAATGACTTGTTACTTCCCTGGAGCAACCGCTCTTGTTTTATGAGGGAAGACATCCGTCATGGCACTAAGTTTGGATATTATTATGATGGTATGTAGGACAAGGGACAAGCTTGAATTTCCACTGATGCTGTTCTACCTCTCAGCTAGAGATTACCGCGAGATTTACAAATTAGACAAGATTCAGAAGCCACATGTGAAGCTAACTCCATCCAGCTCTCTTTCAGTATCCATGAATGTCTCTGTCATTAGCATATTGTGACTAAGCAAGAAAAAAACAAAAAAGATCATCTCCATAAAGTCATTATACTTTATGTAAAATGTAACTTTAAAAGCAATGTGGATTATATCGGTAAACGCTTGCTCTAATTTTGGTAATTTGTGTGGAATTTTCTTCTCTACACGGATTCTTCTTTTATTGCCACTAATCAATCAGCCTATTTTATCTTTTCATTTATGTGGGCCATTTTTCATTTACTACACGTTCTGAAAAAAGAACATACTGTGTATCGTTATTTATTGTATCTGCCCAATTTTTTCAGAACATTTATTTATATGTATATTTATAGGCTTAAAATTATGCATAAAGTCCATAGTGATTAACGTTGAGAAACGAGAATTATATGGGGAGGGAGTGTGTGTGTGTGTGTGTGTGTGTGTGTGTGTGTACTTTTGTGTTAATGAATATCATCTCCAAAGATCTGTACATTTGACTGCCATTAATCCACACTTCTTGAAAATTAGATTAGATTAATTCATAAGTCAAGTGATTTTGAAGCGTACAGTCCAGCTAGTTATGTTGGTTAGTTCTGTTCTTTTAGAGCACAAAATTCACTGTGCAGCGTGTCAGGAAACCCTGCTGACTTTACCAGCATTTTGGAACACTTATTGTAAAGATCAGTTTAAACTCTAATGGAAGAGACACCAGGATTCTCCCAAAAAGTCAAGTAAAAATTTGCACCAGGAAAAAAAAAAAAAAAAAACTCGTGAGGCAGATTGAATTCTTCTGAAGAGAAAAATATATAATTTACTACCATCTAAAATATTAATGAAGATATATGTGAGGGGCTTTTTAGAGGAGGATTTATCTTATATTATGAGAAAGTACTGTGCATTTAAAATTTTTCTCTTGCCCTAATCAAACAGAATTTCCGGTAATAGTGAAAAGGTTATGATCCCTGACGATTTTGTTTATCAAATATCTAGTGTGAGCTTTCTCTACTGCAGTTACAACTTCCGGTGTAATTTACATGAGCGTTTGTTAACAGCAAAAGACCTCTCCATTGGGGGTTAAGAATATTTAATCCTTTAAAGCTGACATATATAACATGTAGCTATGTCAGCTACAGCTGTTTCTAAACATCAGTAACAAAATTATAGACAGGTTTTGAAGTTTCTGTGGTGGGAATGAATACATCTGAGGATTCAACTTGCTGACAGTGTTTATGTAATTTAATCTTACCATCTGGTAGAAAGCAAACATTTTTTATAAAATTAAAGTTTATAAAGTGAATCTCTTATACTTTCCAATTGTTGCAAATGACAAATTTAAATGTAGTTTCATGAAAAATAAATGGAGATTCTGTATCCACTATCTTGAGATGAATACTGGGTTGCAGTTGGTGTTGCTGCTGAATCCGCATTGGCTCCTTTTACAGCGAACAATTGGGTACTTTCATCTCAAGGAAGGATTCTGTACTTCATGCTTCTTGCATTCCTCTAAGATAATATGCATGTTTTTATTTCTATCTTACACCAACGAAACCAAGACCCAGCCGTGTTGTATGTCAGTAATCTCAGAAATGATTAAATGATGTCACAGGTCAAATGCATGTCTGAACTGAAAGAAGTGATTCCTTCATTGCCTTTTTTCCATAGCATAATAATCTTTGTGTATTGTGCATTTAGCTATTGTGTGAATTATTTGGCATAATCCGGTGTGTTCACTTTGCAGGTAGCACCTTTCCCTTTCCTTAGAAGTCGACAAATTGGTACATTTGTGAAAATGACAAATTAGTCTACAAGTCCTGCCAAGTTCAAACTTTATAAATCTGACCGGGACATTTTGCTTGAAATAAATAGGCAGTCTGATAGACTCCTGTGTTTATAGTTGCGCCCTGTGTTAAATTGGAAGTCTGTGCTCTATGTTGATGTAATAAAATTTAATTAGTTGTAAGTCAGGTTTTGGTTTAGTGGTAATTAGTTTAGTGTATAATTATTACGTCTAATAATCTGAAATCTGCAAGTATTTTGATCTTTTTCCAAGTTAAAAAAAATCTGTAAGATCTATAACAGAAATAGCAATAATAAAATCACATTAGCTAATTTCATTAGACAAATTATAGAAAATGTTAAGTGGCAAAGTAAAATTTCAGTGATGATGTACATGTGTCATGTTGAGCTAGTACCTAAAATATCTTTTTTTTTTTTTTTTTTTTTTGTTAGCTAGTACCTAAAATATCTTAAAGTGGGTTTTTTCCTAATTAAATTTAAGGCAATCTAATGAGGCTTCTGGTGTTTCTTACTTTTTATAAAATGTACTATCTATAATTTGCATAACAAAATATTCATGTAAAAGCTATAGTAGAATGATCATCAGGCTCAATAAGCCCATTATAAATCAAGGCAACTTTATTAAAAAAAAACTTGAAAATTACCTTTAGTTCATTGAGTTCTCAAAAGTGTGTAGAAAATTTTACATCTAAGTATTGCTTACTTTCAACAGGATGCAAAGTACTTTTCAGCCAACAGAACAACTATGCAAAAATACGCTATATAAATAAACCTACACAAACTTTTTAAATTGGTGAACTTAATAAATTTTAAAATGTAATGTCTCTCTGTGTTACACAGATAATAATCTGTTTAAGTAGTCCTTCAGAGTCCTGGACTAAATTTGGGGCTGATGATATTTCTTTGGGGCATTTTTGTACTTCTTTCAATCCCTTTCTCTAATGGAAACCATCTTTTTTGTTTGATTCAAGTGCTATCTCACCTCTGTTTTCCAAGTTATATTTAGCAGCTTTTTTTTATTTTCCACAAAGTTATTGTTACTTTTAACTTAAAATTTACAATCCAGATAGAACTGTTGTAATTTGCAACAGAGTTAGTTCAGTACCAACTGTATTTTCCACATCAAAGATCATGTTTCTCGTCATTTGTTTCACTTTAAAATATTTTAAAAAATAAAAGATTTAATAAATAGCGTGTATTGTGTAAATAGTAAAGTCTTAGTAAAAGCATGTGAGTGGGTATCTCATGGCTATTAAATAATTTAAAATGAATTTTTGTAGCTTACTGATTTTTATGAGCAGAACTTAGGCTTATCACAAATGTATAGAAAATGTTAAAATTTGCTGTTTCTTTGATAATTTTTCTTTGTCATTCTACTTTATTAGCAAAAGGTCTACTTTGACTTCAAAAGAGGTCTTATGATCATTTCCATTTGGCAGGGAGAAAGAAATAATTTGAAATAAAATATTCATGAACAGGCATAATTAAAAATATCAACTGAGACATCTAAATTGGCTTTTATAGTATACTATTATAAATATTTATTTAGACCTTTGTGAATGTCTGTCATGATATATATCTTTTACATAGGATATCATTTCAGTTTTTTAAAAAATATGAATTTATATTTATGTTGAATTTGTATTAGCATGTTGATTTGGCATAATGCTGAGTATTTATACAAGAAGTATTTACTACAAACCTAGTAGGTACACAGTACAGAACTGAGAAGAGATGGAAAGAAAGCTAAGATGGAAACCCTCCATCAGTGGACAGTCTTCAAAGTGATAAGACAGGCCTCTTAAAGTTTGCAATACACAATAATATATAAATAGGTGTCAGATGAGAAAGATTAATTAACTATGACGTCGGCTTGTTGCTTTAGGCTATTTCTGAAAAGAGTTAACCACCCATTTTTAGTTTGGTGATCAACCTTATAGAAATTGGCTGCATCAGTTCCCTGGCTGTGGAAATCAAATGGACAAGATATTGTTTACTAAATGAATGGTCAGTTTACAAATTTATATTGGGGAATAACCCTGTGTCCAAAAAATTTTTATTGATTACTTTCAGCACTGGCAATCAAGGAACCCGCAAAAAAAACTGAGAAAACTGTAATCATAAAGTTACTAGGTAAATTTAAAATTCTTCCTAAGTTCATTAAATTACCAGTCCTACTATGTGCACGGACCCATGTTAAGAACAACGACAAATGGAAACATACAAGGTGGTGAAGATCTTGTATTAAAATATGTAAGCAGAGTCCAAACCCAACGTAATAACTCTAGTGTTTTGTTGAATATTTTACCTGAACTATCTGCTAGAATCTGGATAATCCTCACTGCTCTATTTTGAAGTAGATTTGCCTGATGGGGCAAATAATTTAATAATTCTCTCTTGAAATTAATATTTATAATTTAATTTTATAATTTTATAATGCAATCATTCATATTTTAATTTAATAATTCTGTCCTGAACGTCAACATGAATAAATACACACAGTTGTCTAGACTTCGTGACCACATGAATAGGGATGAAAAAGAATCCAGAGAAGATTCTTAGATTTTGTCCTAGGTACTGAAAGTAATTTTTTTTTAAAGGGACAGAAAGGAAAAATAAAGAAAAATTATTTCTATTCCTAATCTGACTCTCTAACTTTCATGGTTCTATCAAATAAGCATGGAGAAGGATAAGCCAGTGTTTAAAATATTCAAATACACAGAAGGATTCAGCACCTATGAGACAGCACTTGGGACACTTACAGCTCTGAACTGAAGTGTCAAGGCAGACCTGGCTTCTGCCCTCCTGCCTTTGCAGGTGATGGTGGGACATCAGAACAAAAATCCAGGAAGGTTTGAAAATTCATGACAAGAGTTTGGGGAAAATACATTAGAAGTTTTCGTGAAATGCATTTAGGAGTAAGTCCCAGTTAAACTCTGCGAGTGAAAGTGTCTCTGGAAAGAGATAAAAATGAGAGCATAGGGACTGAGATTTAAGTAAAGCCTTCTGTGAGGGAGCCAGTCCTTGGAATGGAAATCATGTCTATGGAGTTCAGAAATGCATCAAGGCTGCATGCCCAGACATTGGCCTGTGTGACCAGGAAATTTCAAAACAGGAAGATTGAGAGATAACAGTGAAAGGCTCAAAAGAGGAAGTTTGGACGAGAGCCTTCCTACTTGATGAGGAGGAAGGAGGTATCTTCTGCCTGTGGACTCAAGGACCAGTGGGTGGCAATGAGACGTGAAATATGGGAAGTAGGAGCACATCCTATATACAGCTTGTTACATGAAGTCAACAGTGAAAGGAAGGTGGTGGCTTAGCAAGTGGAATATCTGGGAGAGGTTTAAACATAATATATGGACCAAAAGCTAGTTCTCCTTGGCTATGTCGAGAGCACCGACCAAGATTTTTAATGCTAGATCTCATAAATCTTGAGTTTTGAAGTCCTTCTTTGGTGGTACTGGAAAAAAAAAATATACACACATACACACACACACACACATTCATATATATATGTATATATATAGCTATTTTTGTTACCATGTTACAGTTACTTTTTTGTGAATCATGAAGCATCATTTGAAAAGGACACTTCATGCGGATTGGTAACTCAGAAATAAAGACTAATTTACTCAGAGATTGTGATCTGTGTATCTAGTTTATCTTAATGATCAAATTATGTTGTCTCAGGAAATGTCTCTTGACCCATTAACTAAATCAACTTTGATGCCAAGGGTAATATCTATAAGAGTAAGAATTGTTTTCCTAAATTAATAGGTTCTTGAAAATAAAAGCAAATTTATATGTCATATTAGAAATTTAATTTACATACAGTATAAAATTAGAACTGATTTCTTAATTTCCCTCCTTACTCTTTTGGGATTCTTGAAACCCATATCTAAGTGTATATGGCTGCAGAGCAAGTTCTGGATAACTGACTACTTTCGTTCCATAGCTGGCATTCTTTTTGTATTTTTTCTTCTTCTTCGTCTTATGATTTCATCTAAAGAAAGCATTCTTAGCTACTAACTCTCGCACACACATACACACACACACACACACACACACACACACACACCCGTTTTAACAAAGCGATTCAGATTACAGGATTGACCCAAAGTAGTGGAAAGAGTCAGTTAAATACTTTGGGGCAACAGGAGTCAGATTGAGGCCCACCAGGGAGAGGGGGGCAGTTGAGCTGAAATTAGGAAGTAGAGAAAATAATTGAAACGGAAGAACTCTAGTCCATTAATCTGGAGGTTCCTTGTATAACCAGTGAGCTTTAATATCCAATTTAATGAAAGATGCTTATTTCACTTTCCAGAGCAGAAAAATTAATTGGTAGCTATAATTTAAGTTTGGTCTCCTTTCTAATTGAAAGAATGTCTAAAGGGAGGGAGAAAAAAAAAAGAAAAACATTTTCATTCTACTCATTTTCATTTTTTAATTTCTTTTTTTACAAAAGTTTTATTACAAGTATTGACATTTTCATTATTTCAATTGGATATTTAATTTGTTACACACTATCTGTAAGTAGGGAAAAAAACCTTTAAAGATAGCAAACAGTTTAATGAGCTTGCAATCTATTCTCTGGATTTGCAAGGTGTGAGGATTAAATTTTTCGAGGAAGAATCTAGCACATAATGTTTCAGAAAATGCATTTTAAGGCAGATAACATGATCATATATGTTTTATCTTTTTGGTAGATATTAATTTTATGAGTGACTCTTCATAACCCACTATGGTATTTTTTTGAAAGATGTCACAAGCCACTGGCCAAGTCCTGATGCTGTATTGAGTTACTGATGCTCACACTTTCGAGGCATGATTCTTTTTTACCTTGATTATTTCAGGTCCTGGATCTAGCTAACTTAAATATATGTATGTGTATATAAACGTATACATATGCATATACATACACACACACATATTTATGCAAACCACAAAAAGTCTGTGTGCTAGTGAACATACAGAAATATTTCACACCCTGCCTTTTTTTTTTAATGCTGCTCTTTTCTTACTCCACTGCCTAATTCTAAAATCAAGGCAAAAATCTCTCCGAGCGCTTGCACAGAAGTGCCACCAGAAGAAAGAGACCCATAGGAGTATGGCCTATTTAAAACATCTGAAAATAACTTGAGAGGAGACCCTCCTACTTTTTCCTCTGCCAAAGAGACACCGGCAGCACAGGAAAGCTGTTAGCTGTTTGACTGTCAATTTCTGTCCCGGTGTAAGGACATATGGTGCTAGAATGATGTGCCCATGGACAGCGATTGCTTCTGTAAGGCTTAGCCAAGTCCGTCTTCACGAGGGCAGCGTGGGGAGAGGCAGTGTTGTCGGTCTGTGGAGCCCCTAGAGTTGAAAATGAGTTAATCATCTTCTAAGTAATGCCAAAATGCCTTTGCCTGTCTTAACGCACATAGGTGCACACGGTGCTTATGGAACTCGGGAAGGATGCCTCCGTGGCTCTGAGAATACAGGATTGTGTACAACTGAAATGACTCTCTGTCCGACAGTTAATGAATTGCTGTATGATTGCTTCGACCTTCGTGCATTGCACAGTGAGTGATTTAGTTTGCCGAAATTAACAATGCCTTAAACACGTTAGATGTCGTAGTTAATGGTTAGGTCTGAGGAAATGTGCAGGATAAGTATCATTCTGTGTGCCCAGCATCATCATCCACAAAAGACATGGTGCTTAGCGTAGAGCCTAGTTTCCAGTAGGTGTGTAATAAATGGTAAGAGAATGAGGTATCCTATAAATGGCACATGGGAGAGGTAGTATAGCATAGGAGTGAAGAGTGGCTATTTGAATTATAGTTCTGCCACTTACTGCTTATGTGACTTTGGGCAAATTATGTACTTTCTGTAGTTCAATGTCATGTACCTTAAGTGGACATAATAATAGCACCTACCTACCTCACAGGTTTGTAGGGAGGCTTAATGACTTTATACATATAAAGGTATTGTAATCATGGCTGGCACAGAGTTAATGCTGAATAAGTGTTAACTATTTTTATTAATATTATAGAAGTGAATACATAGAATAACCTTTGGTTGGAAGGTAAATATATATTTTTTTAGAATCACGAGTTTTAAACTGTTACAATTATTTGTTAAAATGGTCACTGACACTTGAATAGTGTTTCATAGTTGGCAGAACTCTTTCCACATGTATATTTTAAAGATACGATACACTGATTTATTCAAGCCTTTTGAGATGGGCAGGAGAGATGTTCCGATTTTAGAGATGATTACTTCAAAATTATTTCCCAGAAGAGGTGACCTATGAGAATCAATCATGAGTGACATAAGGCTCATGAGACACCCCCCGCCCCGGCCCCGGGTCAAACCAGGAGCAGAGGACTCTATCCCGTGTTTATCCAGTGTGGCCAATGCTGGTGTTTAGGTGGTGCTTAATAAAGGCGCATTGTTTCCCTTGGCCTTGGATGACGTATTACCATCCCATCATCAGATTAAGGCGCTGAGAATGATAAGTTTAATTGTTTTTGATGTGCATTTGGGAGGATCCCAAACTGAATCAGATGAAGGAGTCCTCAACACTTTCCTTTTCTCAATGTGAAAACAGATCTAACAGATTCCTCTGACCAGCTCACTCTGGAGTTCCCACTCAACATTACACTTGTTGCTGCTCAGAGAATCATGTCTCCAGGCCCTTTTCCACCCACTCTTCTTTGGCTTCAGCCAAGCTGATGCTTCTGATTCCTTGTATTTGGGGAAATTTGCTGCTATGAAAGCACCCTGAAAATTTCTCAAATTAGGTGATTTCAAATCATGATTGAAGTAAGAGACGAACGAATTTTCTTTTGTTAAAATTATAAAATATTAGGCGTAAATGTTTTCTTTTCTACTCTCTTTAAAAATATTTTCTTTATGTATTTGACAGAGAGAGAGGGAGGGAGCACAAGCAGGAGGAGCGGCAGGCAGACGGAGAGGGAGAAGCAGGCTCTCTAATGAGTAAGGAGCCTGATGCAGGGCTTGATCCCAGGACTCTGGGATCATGACCTGAGCTGAAGGCAGATGCCTAACCCACTGAGCCACCCAGGCCCCCGTGTTCTACTCATAACTATCTAAACTGATGTTGCTTATAGAAAGTTTTGAGGGTCAGATGAGCCAACAATTAAACTATTCCAGGGAAGTCATAGGATTTAGTCTATGGGCAAAAGACATAGACATCTGTACAGTATTTTACACACTTGGGCATCAACTTTTTGCTCTGAGGAGAGTTAGCATCTATTAAAACACTTTTAAAGTGTTTTATGTATGTAGAATGTCTGTGTCTTCCTAATAGGTTACAAGTGCTCCATGGCCACGAATGGTACTTTGTAATTATCTCTCATCCTGCAAAACAGAGCACCATATTTAATCCATATCAGCTACTCAATAAACAGATGATGGAATCACACATCCATACTTTCAACTTCTGTGGCTTTCATAACCCCAAATGTCTCCCAAGATTTGTGGAGGCTGAGAACATTCAGGTAACTAAATTGCCCACTTTTATTCTTTTAGATAGATGGCATCAATTTCTACTGCCTCACCAAAAAATTATGTAGGCCAGGGATAGAACTTTCCTTATAAATTTTACAACCAGCTCCGGAGAGGCCAACGGAAGATCATTACCTTCACAGCACTGTTGATCTTCTCCGTGGCTTTTGTCGTGATTCAAACAATGTGACAGTAGCTATCCCCCAAGGAAAAGTTTAATAGAATTAAAGAAATATGAGCCTACACATAGACATCCTAACTCTGCATAAAATCCATGTCTTACATGTTCAAGAACTCTCTTTTTGTAGGCCTTCTAATTTCTCATAACATGTGTGCTTCCTGTCTAAATTTAATAATGCTAATTTTGTTAGCTATGGAATATGTTAAGAGGTTTAAAAACACTAATAAGTTGAGCTCATTACTTGTTTCTCTGAAAAAAAAACAATTTCATAACCATTTTCCTATAGTATCTGTAAAGCTTTTCACTCTTCCCAAACAATTATGACTAGGTATTTTATTTTGGGACCAATTAGGCATTCTAAATTTTTTTTCTAGTTAATTTCTATAGATCAGCTTTTTACACAGCTGATGTCCTTATGACACTTCATCTAGACGTACCTGTAACTTTTTCATTCCAGATAGTTACAAGCGAAAGTCAGTACTGGAATGAAGGAAATGTACCAGAGTTTCTATTTTATAGCAGTAAGTGAAATCATTTGTTTTCAGCCGTGTCCTTGATATGATTTTAATTCTTAAGTATCCACTGACTCAAGAACAGTTTAGTGTCTGCAAGGTGAGAATTTTTGTATTAAGTAACTAAAATAAATCTTAAAAGATGCTGAGCAAAAACATATCTAAATCTTGTATTTAAGTTAGATTTAATTTCAAACTGCTTTTAAGGACCCCTTTCACTTATTCTCTTGGTGGTCTTTCAAAAGCCAGGTGTCTGGGATTGTCTCCAGCCTGCCTTAAAAGCACCCCAGGCTTTGGATTAATACTCGAGGGCTGCCTTTTATTTATCAATGCCTATTTACATAATGCCTGTTCATTTAAACTCACTCGGAATGTATGGCCAAGAAGAACCCAAAGCAGAGTGGGCCAGCAAAGCATGCTCTTGTTTTTCCCTTGAATTAATTTTAAAATATGCCTCCGTCCCACAGCTGGAATGAAAGAACGGTAATGCAGATGCATTTCTTAATTCAGCTGCTGTATCCACTCTTCAGAATAAATACTGTATAATAGCAATATGTAATAGAACAAGAATTTTTAAAGATCAATGTCCTCTATTAAACATTTCATTACTGTGAAATACAGCATGGTAATTTATACAACAGAACAACCCAACGGATTGCAAACCTCAAAGTACTCCGCTCTGAAATCATCACTTCCTTCTCACAGAATACATTTACTTAATCCTCTGATTCAACTTTCAAGTTCAAAAAGCATCTTTGTGTGTGTATGTATATGTGTGAAATATGAAGTTCTTAAATGTGATCTCCGTCTCCTAAATATTGTTTCTTTTTAAAACACAGTGGGTCACATTGAATATTATGGGAGAAAATGTTTCTTTAATTTTAGGCTTTTACTTGAGTTTTGAGTATGTTTGTGGCTTAGTCAGGAAACCTTAACCTTTGTCAATATTTCAGACCTCACATTCAGATCCACTTTTGTGTTCTTCCCCCAGAAGGTTAGATAGTCTCAGCTTTGTATTATGGGCAGGAATCCACTTCACTAAATTACAGCTTTTTTTAAGTATTTACTTAAGTATTTGTGGGACTGAGGTCCTTAATAGTTGCATTGGCACGCACACTAGAAATTTGGATAAAACCCGCTTTCGGGGTAAAAAAAAAAAAACAAAAACAAAAACAAAAAAAACGACACTGAAGGCTTTTCTTCTCAGAGTAATGTGAACTTTGAATTAGGAAAATGTGGCTTTGAGAAGTTTGTTTTCGTTTATAACATTTTAATGCTTGTTTTTCCTTGGTTTCTACCAAATGACTTGAACTTGAAAATGTTGAGATTTAGTTACATGTTTATGGAGAATGATAATCTCACCCATGCGTCTGCATTGCTTGCTTGTGTTTTTCCTCAAGCGTCGAGTTAATGTGATGTTTATCTGCTGTTATACTTTAGTTATCTTTTTGAAATCCTACTTTGACATCTTTCTTTAGCGTACACTTATGCAGTGATTAAGTCTTCTCGTCTTCCTTTATAGCATTTCCAGATGCTGGAGGGTACAGAGAGCATTTTTGATACTTCTTTAAGTTGAAATTTCACAAAGTTGTTGTATGTGAATAAATGTCCAGGCCTTTTTATCTCAATATGATGCAGTAGACATGTAACAGGTAAATTATTTGGTATTGTGCTCCTTGATAGCAGTCATTTTTTCCCACAAGTATTTTTATTAGGAACTTATACTTGTTCAGTTATACTTAATTTCACTTTCTTTCATTTTAATGAAATCTCATTGTTCTTCATGAAACACATCAATTGTTTTTATTTTGTTTTATTTTCTTCTGTTGTTTCACTTAGGGGCTATCATCTGGTCTCAGAAAACTTCTTGACAATTTTTTTTTACTTTATTAGAGATAACTCTCATTTTTTTTTTATCTGCGTGGATATGTGAATGAGCCAGCTTTGTGACATTGAAACAAATCAAAACCCAGCAACCAGAGAAAGTAACAAGGCAATTAAGATTTAGAAAGAATAAAACAACTTTTTCAGGAATTGCAATCAAGTATTCTGTATACATAAACTAATCAAGACTATTTCATTTCTTCCTTTACGATTCCCCTTGAACCTTGAACCTAACAATAAGAAATAATAGAAAACCAAAGCCTGCTATGGCTCACTAAATGAACACCCTTAAAAGGCATTTGGCTGTGACTGGATATGAATGAGAATGTTCCCCAAATCTTCTGCTGAAAGATGGGGCCTCCTGTGGGAGTCTTTAATTGTTTTCCTCTTTTTTCTCTGTGGGAGCCACAGAGCTCAACTTCTTAACAAAACCAGTATTAGCGAGGAGATCAAAACCAAACCTCTAATATGGTCCGTATTTGACCACCTCTTTATAAAGTTAATCAAACCTGTTAAGAAAAAAAAAAGTAAAGTAGCAGAATGTAATATTCTGGAAGGAAATTCCAGAATATAATATAAAATTCCAATAGTTTGACCCTGTGGTGGGCGTTTACTTAAAAATAATTAACTGATTTTCAGCAGAGCCAATCAGTTCAGTTAAATAGATTCCTTCATTTATGTGTAGACCATCTTTACAAATTTAAGGTAACTGTTTAGAGTATGTTGGTCAGATTGTGTCAGATTATTTATGCTCAACATTGCTTTATTTTCCTATCACCTTTGACAAGTGTAAAAATATAGTACAATGCATAATCAATCACCAATATTATTTCACTAAAAGTAAATCAGTTTTAAACATCCCATTATGATTTTGGCTGATGTTTTTGCTTGTTTGTTTTAATTTGGTTGTAAAAAAAAAATTAGGGATTTAACTGGGTAGCCTGTGCTTTAGCTTTAGAAAGTGAATCGGGGTCTCATGTCTGTGTGCTCAGATGTAAACAGTTATCTGACTGATTTAAGGAGATCCTAACATACGTGTATAAAATGCAGTATCTCCTTCTGAAGAATCATTGTTGATGAAAAATATTGCATTGTACAGTTGGTTTTTGGTACTCTCCTAGTTCAGCAATGAGAAAAGATGTGAAAATTTTGGACTTGGTTCTAACAACAAAGGGCCAGGTTTTTTGGGGGTTTTTTTTGGATATGATATCATTTGAAGGGCAACTCCTTCCTTTCAGAACCACTTGTATTATTCTGTGATGCCTAAATTATCCCAATAGAATTTCATTCCCATTTTGTGTGAATGGACTTCTCCTTATTAAAATGTTAATATCTCCTGGTCACTTATGTCTAATATCTTCTGGTCACTTATTTCTAAGCTTTGAACTGTTAAATATTGAATTTTGTCCTGTGTGAAGGAGAGAACAAGTTCAGGGTGATAAAGTACAGAAAACACAAAGGCACGGATTTCTTGGAGTCCGTGCACAAGTTCCAGGAGGTAGAATAAGGGTTAGCAAAGAGGAAAAATGGACCATCACTAATCGTCATATTGCCCTAATAGAAAATTTTGTTGTGGCATGTCCTTGGCATAGGGACAGTGCATTCCTAGACTGACAGGATTATTTTTCAGGATATGCGCATCTCTTGGTGATTTAGTTCTTCCAAATGGCAAACAGTATGAGCTCGCCTACTAAAGCAGACTAAAGCCGTGATCTTCGGGAGTGCGATTCTGAACTAAGACCCCCTGGGTGCGTTCTGAGCTCAGCTGTATTATTTATCCGTTGTGTGTTCTTAGGCAGGTAACATCTGTGAGCGTGGGGCCCACCTCTGTAAAATACCTACCAGCTAGGATCTTTGGAAGAATGAAGTGAGACTGTACGTGTGAAAAGACCCTGCAAGGTGCATGGCTAGTTATTTTAAATCTGGCTTCTCGGATTATCCACACGTTGCGAACAACAGGCAGTATAATGCAAACCCAACGTATCACTGATCTATTACGATGAGCTGAGGAAGAACAAAGCCAAATCCTTTTTCACCCTTGCATGCATGTTTCTTTTTAATGGAATTATTTTAATTAGGACAAAACAAAGACTGAACTCCAAAGATAATCAAGTAAGTGTGCTCCAGAAGGGGATAACTTAAAACTACATATGTTGTGATTCGTTACACGGAAATATTAGATTTCATCCTACCTGCAGGGACAAACTTGCGGTTCGGTATCAGACTTCTGGAGGTTTCCCACCAGAGGTTAGCACGTTTGCTGCACTTCATCTGACTTTGGGGCAACTCTTTCAGGATCCCCTGCAGAGACAGCCTCTGTATTCTGCAGTTTTACCAATTATAATCTCCTAAACATTTTCGTTCCATATTTTTTACCTAAGGATCACAATTAACATTTCCGAGGGGTTAAATGACTAGCGGAAAGTAAGAAAAAAAGAGAATTCGGTGATGCGATCACATTTCTAAACACGGCATGTTTAACTTAAACCCAACTAGAAGCAATTTACCTCATGATGTGTGACTTATTGTTTTCTCCAAAATATTTTCACTTCAGGAGACTAAGAAAGAAATAATAGTAATCACTATAGGAAATGCCAAAAAGCGGTGGAACTTGAATTAAATGTTTGGTTGGCTTCTTTTTGTAATCTATAGAAAAAATAAGAGTAGATGAACAAAAACATGTTTCTAGAACTGAATCTTTCTTCCCGTGAGGAGAGGAATATCCTTCAGTTTGATGAGAATATCAGATGGAACTTGAATCGTTAACTTATGTTAACCACTGAAATAGTGTGGCGTTGCAGAAAATTAAGGGTGAAATCGGTTTTCAAAGATTAGAACTGCATTTTAGAGGAAACCAGAATTTCCTGAGAAATAATCAAAAGCTACCTTCATCACCAGAGAACCCACCTAGGAGATGTTGCGTTGTTTTTAACCAGTTCATTATTTAAAGGATTCAGTGCTTTTGTGCATAAAAAGGATGGAGCTAGAGGTCCTTGTCTATATTTCTTGCTTGAGGAAAGGACCTTGATTATAATTCATTAATATGCAGTTGCAGAACCAAGAACTACTTTGATGGAAATAATTTCTACTCCCATGAACTCAGGGGAAGTCTCCAAGAATGATAAGAAATGGATTGGGGAAGGATAATTTCCTTTCCTTCTTTTCTAGTTATTTCAGCTGAAGTTTAACATACTGAGAGACCAGATAACACATGTCCATTTTTTATTAGCATTTTCATTTCTACCATGTCCTGAGCCATGGGCATATTTACAGAACAGTCCTGGGTAGAAGCATGCCAAGATTGTAGGTTTTGGGTGATTTTTTTTGGAAAAAGCAGCAAACCTTATCTAGATCATAATCTAGTATTACAACATGCATTTATTTTAAATATGTTTCTTTTTTTTTTAACTCAAGTTGTCTAGTGTACTTGATCTTTTGTGAATAAATAACAAACACCTAAGTAACCTCCAGCATCTGAGTTTATAGTAAAGTTGAAAATATATTCTATATTAAAACTAAAAATGTAGTTTGCTACATTTATATAAAAAAACCAATAGTTACAAGTTTTCATCTTGATACAGAGTGGTAGTTCTGCCTATTTTATTATTCCAAAATAAATGTTTTATAAATTTTGTAAAATGCTGACCAGCAGTTTGATTCCCCAACTTCAAAAAGTTCAATATTGTAAGAAATGGTTTGAAATTACAAGAGTGCTTTAGGTTAGACAAGCAGAATATTTTTGTACAACAAAGATTTTTAAACAGGCTGTACTAGAAGGTTATTACAAGTGCATTCCCAGTAGATCCCCAGGTTTTTAAGACTGAAATTCCTGGGATAGAAGTTAATCAAATCCTTTTATTGAGTATGCAAATCACTCTCCTGGGCCTCTGGGGACTTAACGTGGGCTGTTTCTTTCCTTAAAGAGTTTACAATTGGATATAGAAGCAAGATAAGGTCATCTGAAAGCACCAACAATCTCTAAAAATGACCATTATATCAAAGATATAAGCACTTAAAAAAAACATATCTGATGATGCTCAAAATAGCATTAGAACTATAAAGGGATGTATGGTTGAATGTATTTTAGAAAAGGAGTCTATTTCTTATGGCTTTAATGCACATTTTTAGTGACTGAAAGATTAAAGTGTGTTTAAAGATTTAAACAGACCTTTTCAAAATAAACAGAGCTGGTCTATTTCTGTTATTTGTCATTATATTAACCAGTATTCTTTGTCTTCTTTTTTTTTTTAATTTTAAGATTATTTATTTATTTATTTATTTTGTCAGAGAGAGAGAGAGAGAGGCAGACAGAGGGAGAAACAGGCTCCCTGCCGAGCAAGGAGCCCAATGTGGGACTCGATCCCGGGAGCCTGGGATCATGACCTGAGCCAAAGGCAGCTGCTTAACTGACTGAGCCACCCAGGCGTCCCAGTTGTTTGTCTCCTTTTAGAGGAAGTATAGATTGAACTTCCTCACAGAGAAGAAATGATATGGTCTTGGTGAATGAAAATATTAGTCTCTTTTCTCTCTTGATTTAAAATTAAGTGTGTTATTATCATGTGGAAACTATGCATTCCGTTCAGATTTTTGGAAAGACAGAAGGTGTCCAAAGAAGGATAGCAAATGTGGCTTGGGCTATCTTCCATCAATTTTTCCTTTCCTTTCCTTTCCTTTCCTTTTCTTTTTCTTTCTTTCTTTTTTTTTTAAGTAGGCTCCTCACCCAGCACGGAGCCCAGCGCAACAACACTCGAACTCACAACCATGAGATTGAGACCTGGGCTGAGATCAAAAGTCGGACACTCGAAATACAAAACCTGACTAGAGTGTGTCCAGCTTCTTTGGAAAATGAAAATGCCTTTAAAATCTGCTGTTCTATTAAGAGAGCTACATTTACCATACATTAGATTTTTCTGTTCATTGTAAGATAATTAAAGTAGTGGAGTGATTGAGCCACCTGGGTGATTGAGCCACCCAGGGGTCCTGTGTCTTCTACCAGTCTCAATATTATTTAATTTACTCTTTTTTGCCTCTATCTGGTCATCGAAGCAAAATAACTTACTTCGTCACTCGCATTAACTTCACTGCCATCTTTGGCTTCTGATCAGCCCCTGAACAAAGTTTTAAGTTGATGGCCCTGTCGCATAAACAGAGTTCTTTTCAAACACTTAGCCCTGTTTGAACGGAAACTGTTTTACATATTTTTTACAATGATCTGTTATTTAGACTATATTGGGAAGCTGATCAAAGGCTGCGTGAGTCACACCGAATCTTTGGCTTTTCTGAATTTGAGGTCAGCATTTGAGTGAAGAAATCAAAAAGGAAAACAAAACAAAACAAAACAACTTCCCTTCTTACCTAGACAACAAAAGGCCTTTTAGCCATTGCTGTCCAGTTAGTCTTTTCTGGGTAGTCTCACCAGACAGAGCTCATCAGTTACAATTCCATCATTACTCTTTCTAACAGCCCTTCAAGCCTCGTGCTCTTCAGAGTAGCGTTGGGCAGTGTGAAGTACTGTATACATTTGGTCCCACCCCTCAGAGCAAGAAGCTAAAACCAAGTGATGCCAACTGACTTTAAGGCAATTTCCTTCCCTCTGTGGAAATTTCTCCTTCTCATATTGAATCGATTCACTGAGTGAAACTTGACCTCTTGTTACAGTGCGTACACTTGGCAATGCGCTCAAGTAATTCAAAATGAAATACCGGCTGTATATAGAAAATACAAAACCTGACTAGAGTGTGTCCAGCTTCTTTGGAAAATGAAAATGCCTTTAAAATCTGCTTTTCTATTAAGAGAGCTACGTTTACCGTACATTAGATTTTTCTGTTCATTGTAAGATAATTAAAGTAATGGAGTCTAGCCTGAACTATAATTGTAAGCACATAGTTAAGCTTCCTTTATATATGGGAGCTGAAATGGGAAAATGATGCAATTAATTCAAAGAAAAGAAAAAGTTTCTTTGTTCAGTGGTGCTTCTGACCTCAAGTATTACAATGATCGAATTTCCCGTGTGTGTGTGTGCGTGTGTGTGTCCATGTGTGTGTGTGCACAGTCCATAGGAGATTTAACACTCATGTTGACTTCTTGTATCTGTTAAAAGGTAGGCAAAGTTGGTAGGTTTAAGTATGCAAGGGATAATATCGTGATAAAATTGATTTATTATCACTTTAAAATATGTACATTGTTTAGATTATTCCTTCTACAAAATTTGCCTATTTTAAACAATAGCTTGTAATATTTACTGATCAATACTGTTGAATTTATGCTGCAGGAAAATAGGCTTACGTTTTAATAATAGGAGATTACTTGCTTTTTTTTTTAAATATTTTATTTATTTATTTCACAGAGGGAGAGAGATCACAAGGAGGCAGAGAGGCAGGCAGAGAGAGAGGGGGGAAGCAGGCTCCCTGCTGAGCAGAGAGCCCGATGTGGGCCTCGATCCCAGGACCCTGAGATCATGACCTGAGCCGAAAGCAGAGGCTTTAACCCACTGAGCCACCCAGGTGCCCTACTTGCTTGTTTTTAATAACAAATTACTTCTCTGGAACTTGTTACATTTATTACTTATTGCTATGTAAGTAAAGCTAAACCACTCTTACATGCACAGAATGAATGGATCTCAAAGCAGCCAATTTATTGACCTCTTGATCAATACCGATCACTACATTTGTGTTAACTGAGTGCCAATTCATGCCAGTAAGATTTTTTTTTTTAATTCTATTTATATGAGCTCAAATAGCTTGGGTGGGAAATATACTAGTGTATCTCATAAATATTGTATATATTTATATAGAATTTTACCCTGTTGAATAATTTGTGTTAGGCATCTCATGTCTCCAGATTTTCTAATATCTAGGCAGTTGGTTTGAGGGTGGAGGTAGGAGGTATTGGCAAAGATGGCAGTGCTTCTTCAGATCTTTAATAAAATTAATTAGTTGAGTTTTATGCCTTGCCTTTTTTTAATAGTGAAGAAATTGCAGTATAAAAAGAGCAGTTGTTTGACTATATTATTTAATTAAACAGACTTTCCTCCCTTATTCTTTAAAAAGAAAAGCAGTTATTCAAAGCATAAAAAGAAAAAAGAGATTAAAAGTAATGGTCTGTAAACTTTGCAAAGTACATAAGGAAACCTCATTAATTCTGGATATTTAAAGTATAATCTAAAATCTAAAATAAATATGAGAAAATACAAGAACAGAAATCTTTTGAAGAAAATGACATTCTAAATTCATTCTAGGCTTTTTTTTTAACATTTTAATGAATAATTGTAAACAAAAGCAAGGCTATTATCGGAAGTCATATAGTAAATTTATTAGTAGCAGGTGCTTCCCTATAGGACCAAGTCTGTGAAGCTCTTAATATCTAAAAATGGTTACATTTCTGTTTCTGAACACTCCGTCCCTCTTTGAAGAGCAGAAGACTTAAATGTTTCTAGAGGATCATAAGTATTTGTCAACTCTCCGCAAACGAGGAGCAACACCTAAATCGGGGAGTACCCTTCTTAGAAATGTTTGTTACCTTCTGTGCCTGCCTTATTTTATTTATTTATGTATTTATTTATTTATTTGAAGAGTAGAGCTCAGAAATGGGCTGGCTCATTTTATGAAGGCACTGCTATGATAGCAGAAGCCATAAAAGGAAAGAATTCTTTGGTTGAACAGAAATTAATTAGGAAAAAATGAGGAAGGAAAGGAAAGCTCTTAAGTCAGGGGCTTTAAAAAAACGTTCTAACAGCTGTAATATGAGAGAACATACTAACACATTTTTTAATATAATTATATGAAAAAGACATTTTTATATTTCCCTCTTCTAGCATAAAAAGAGTTTTTTGTCAAGCAGTAACAATTTATTCCTTATGGAAACTGCTGTATTATTGTCTGATGGCCATTTTAGATCCATAAAACGAAATGGATTAAAGAAAATTAAACAGTATTTTTAAGTGTCTACAGCTTGTGGCATGTTAACAACAACCTATGCGAAAGAGCACCAAAAATTAAGCTTGTGTTTCCAAGGCCCTTTTGTACTTTAATATAATACTTAAATGTTTAACTCTGAAAGTTTGTTTTAAAATATAATTGTAAAAGCCTGGATGACTTAGAAGAGGTGAAATGAGATACAACCAAATGTAAGCATGTATTATACACATGCTATATATCATGCATAATACATGTGTGTGTAAAAATATGTTTTTTTCATGTTGCCTCACATGAGTTGTTACAGGTATTTTTAAACTTAGATAAATAAGACGAAGGACTTCTTGAGGGTCAGGAAACTGTGTTCTAACTCAGAACGTGTCACTAAATGTATGCTCTTAGCTAAGTCGATTAAACTCACTGGGCCTCAGTTTCCATTTTTGTAGATGAGAGGTTTGGGTGCCTCTTTGAAAATCTCAGGATACCTCCAGATTTTTATTAGTGTTCAGGTCATCTTCCAACATTAAGTTAAAAGGCCAGAAATGGCTCAGTATCTCTGAGGACACTTACTGCCCTAGTAAAATCGTGTGCTTGTTCCCCAAAGGTGTGTAACCTACTCTAGGTGGGTATCACTCACACGTTGCAAAGAATGGCTCGGGGTATCTCTTTTGAATTGGATTGAGTATGACTTTGTGAGGTGCTGTGCTTTTGCATATAACTAAATGAGCGATTAAGAAAAGTGAAAGTGACAAGAAATAAAGGGCGATGACTCGACAGTATCAAATGTTCAGGGTGTCAAAACTAAGTAATTGCTAAGAGGAAAGCATGATATGGTACATGAGTCCTCTAATAATTAGGGCTCCTTTGGGCAAGCCCGCAGTCCTCTCCAAAGCGCCCGGTCCTGCTGAGTATTCTGGATGTGCAACGACTATTTTGCTGATTGCCTCACGCTCGCTTTACTTGTCACATGTCCATAGGTCATGTCTGTGTGAAACTTGAACTTAATTGCTAATCACTCAGCGCTTTTTAAAACTGGATACAATCATTTAGAGAGGATTATGTTCACTATGTATATGGTAAGGCATATTTAAGGAAAAGCTGGAAGACTGCGAGAATGAAAGTCAGTTGAGAATCTTTTAATATGAAGAAATCAAAAAATTGAGACTGATAGAGTTCTGACATGTATGTTTGAAACCCACCAAAATTTATCATAAGATATCAGTGCTGCTCGTGCTCTTGTTCACATGCTAGAGTTTAACAGGTGCTTTGATGTGTGATTCTTGCTGGCCCTCCTTTTCCTTTGTACTGGAAGACTATGTGAGGACAGCTGGAGAGGTTTTCCTGGATTAATGGGTATGATCGTTTCACATGTCACCAGTACATCAGTGCTCTACATTTGTGTCTCATACAACAACAACAACAACAAAGTTGAGGGAGAAGATCCACTAGAAAACCAGACCTGGGGACTTTGCAGCATGTGATCTGGAGATAAGAAGACCAATTCTGTGTGTGGCACGAAGCCCCGGGCTCACCCTAGACTCATTAGGATTTTCTAAGCACAGGTCTGGGTAAACATGGTTTCAGTTCGCCCCCCACACATCTCACAAGCTGGTGCACTTGGTGGTCTGGAGTACTTCCAAAGGGGTGTGAACTGCAGTTTCTAAAGCAGCATCATTAGTCACGCCCATAATTCAGTTGGAGTGCGTGCACACGCGTGTGGGTATGTGCGTGTTGTGTGTGCACGCGCACGCCAGCCTGCGTGAGTGTGCTCACACAGCCCACACGTGGGCTCGCCCTTTAGGGGGCCTTACCGAGAACCAAGTGATGCTAACGTCCTCTCCGTCCAGAATTCTGTCACCTACTCAGAGTCAGATTTATGAAGGGGAAGGTGGGTATCTTACCTTCTCAAGTTCACTTTTGGGTGTTTTACCCTGAAGGTGTTTTCTTTTAAAGACTTTAGTTATTCTTAGAAAATGTTTGGTAGTTTCCTTTAAAAAAAAATCACTAAAAATGACTAATGAGATGGGAAGATTAACAAATGTTGTACTTTGAGTTCTGTATCACATTTTCTTATTTTCTATAAGTATAACACTGCTTGCATATACACTTCTTAATAAACATTGAGTGTCGTCGCAAATTTCAAGAAAAAGAAACTTGTTATTCCCTTACCTGAGTCCTTAAATTTTATTTCCCCTAAACATTAATTTTAGATGCCTAGAAGAGGCTCAACAAATATTTCCTGAATTAATTTGCGCTAACAGTACAGACATTCTTAAGCATTTCTAGTATAGCTCTGGGGGTATATCAGTAACTCAGAGAAGTGCAGAAAACAGTGTCACAAATCACACAAACATTTGAACAAATATTCACTGTTTCGTATGTACGCCCGACCTCTGAAAGCTTGTAGTAGGTAACATAGGAACACAAGTAAAATTCCTGGCCCCTTGTTCAGTGGGGGTATAATTGGACATCCTCTAAAACATGTCGTTTTATATGGTTTATTATAGTACAGTGCTGTAACAAGGTTCACGGGGCGGCCGAAGCCAATAATCCATTTATAACTGTATTCTGATGACAATGAACAGACCAGTGGATACTTGAGAATTAAAGTTACCTGGAGGTGACAAGTTTAAATGTCAGTTCTGTTTCTAAGCTCTAACTTTTTTTTTTCACATGTCATGTCTCACTAAATTAAATTTTTCTTTGAAAAAAATTAAGAGTGATATCAGCAATAAGATAACCGTCAATGAGATAATCCAATGAGATTACCAATGGAATAATTTACACTTTGCCTATCCAAATAAATATGCTGAGAGGGCGCCTGGGTGGCTCAGTGGGTTAAAGCCGCTGCTTTCGGCTCAGGTCATGATCCCAGGGTCCTGGGATCGAGGCCCACATCGGGCTCTCTGCTCAGCAGGGAGCCTGCTTCCTCCTCTCTCCTCTCTCTCTGCCTGCCTCTCTGACTACTTGTAATCTCTCTCTCTGTGTCAAATGAATAAATAAAATCTTTAAAAAAAAAATGTGCTGAGAATGGGGATTATTTGAGGTTCCAAGACTTCCATATTGTACTGAAGAATACACTTCTTTTAGTTTCTCATCAACTTCAAAATTAGACTTCATTTCATCTCCCTGACATTGGCATAGATCTGAAAGGTAATGTAAAATTATTTACCTATTTATTGAGCACCTGCTCTTTGCTGGGCCCTATTCAGAAATCCACAGACACCTCGTTCAACTATTCTAACCCTGTGTTATAAAAGCCAAGTTGATTTTTATTCAGAGCAGTACCAGAAGGATTTTAGAAATAAATGTATCGTGTTAAATTATTTTATGGAAGTTTTCGTTTTGTGATTAGAGTATTATTGAATTTGGGTTATAAAGAAGATTTCAGCTCTCCTGAAATTTCATTTGTATAAGAAGAGCTTGAAATTCTTGGCATTCATTTGCATAAAAATTGAATCCAAACTTTTCTGAGTAGTGTTCAAAGTACTCTTATTAAGGAATCTATCCTTATTTCTTGCCTACTACCAACTCAGCCCTTGAGTGCTCTGAGTCTTCCTTGACCCCTGACAACTGTGTGCTCCCCATCCCTTTGCTTTTTCTCAAGCTCCTTCCTCTGCTGAGACTTCCCCTTGTCATCTTCTCCACTCAAGAGCATGCCCTTGATCACCGACAGTCTCGACGGCTGCCTCCCTTAAAATGTTGGGACAGATCATCCCATTGGGAATTATCCTTTCCCGGCACGCGTTATAGCTCAGTGGCTAAACTTTGTGCAGTTAGTTTATCTAGAATTATTGAAACAAGTATTTGTTTATCCTTTTCAGGGTGGTCGGAAACCTAGACTATGGGTACAGTTCCTGTTAATTTACCTCTACGTCCTGGTGACCCATAAATACTTCCCAATTTCGGTGGAAATCAATATGGATTTCCAGCCTCCTGTGCTGAACGTGAGCCTGAATGCTCCCACCACATGCCAGGGACTCTGCTATATGCCAAAGATCCAAAGCCCTTTTTGTGTTGGGGTTCTGTTTCCAGTGTTGCCACCAGAATAATCATATTGTCTTCAAAGAGGTGATAATGGCCTTTTAGACTATATTAAATCTACCTTTGCATCCCTGATGGCTTACACTTGCAATTTTATGATGGTATGAGCCAAGAAATCATTATGGTATTATCTAATTATTTTAGAGAAAGGTTCAGCAAACAATGACCCACAGGTCAAATCAGGCCCTCCACCTATTGGGCACGGCTTCTGAGCTAAGGATCAGTTTTCATTTTTAAATAGATGAAAAGAAATTGTAAGAATAATCATTTTTTGGTGACATGGGAAAGTCACACGAAATTCAAATGTTAGCATTCATGAGTAATTTTACAGGACCAGAGCCACCTGTGTTTGTTTGCATCTTATCTGTGGCTGCTTTGTGTTCCCTGGGCAGAACTGTTACCCTTGTGACAGTCCTTGGGACCCACAAAGCCTAATTAACTCTCCAGATCTTTACATAGGAAAGTTTTTCCACCCTGCTCTAGAGTCCCCGAAAGACATTTTATTAGATTGTAAACTCTTTGAAGACAAGGGTCCGTCTTTCTGTCTCCTGCTGCCCCTTTGAAGGTATGGCTTTTTGGCACTTCCTTAAATATTTATTTATCGATGGGTTGGTGGACATTTGCTGGAAGTCAAGTCAGAGCCCTGTGGAACAGCAGACAAGGCTATTTACTTCAAGAAGATTTGTGCCTTTCATTACCAACGGGCATACGGTGAAAGTTAGCAGAGACCCAAGTAATTTTTGGCCTGCAACATGTTGATTATCCTCTGGCTACTTTGGCTACTTTTCTGACATGTCATTCTTTCATGTTTTACAGAAAACACTAATTCTCACTCTGCAATGTGGTTTCCAAAGGGGTGTCTGCATTAGTTTTTGATTAATGGAATGTTTTCTCCTCTCCCAAGATAAGTGTAGGGGGATGCAACCTATCTAAATTGCATCTGGGGTGTGAATAAGGGCTGAGCAACTGCTTTGTGAGCTAAGCACGGTTAAGTCCGTGGATTTAGGTTAAAAGAAAAAAGTAAATAAATAAAAAGGCTCTGGATCTTTCTTCTGTATGACAGCCGCCAAGCGTTCCAAAACTTTTCTGCGTTGCTAGAAAAATAGACAGAATTCCTATGAAATCTTGTTCTAGTCAAGCATAGGTACGAGACAAAGAATTACTCACCTAATCCTCCTATCATTACCATGTTTTGTTTGCATGCTCAACTTTAGCACTAGGGTTCCAGTTCTCCTTTCATCATGACACTAAGGTACGCAGCGTATGTGCCCACAAGTGTGCTTTTCACCATTAAGTAGACCATCATGGCCTGGGAATGCGAGGAACTAGGAGACTGATCTTAGAGAAGAGTGTTTCATTGATAAACAAGGTTCTGAAAAATGAATGGGGAGAATATGTCAGCAGTATAAAAAAAAAAGTGCGTAACGTTCATTAAAGTGTTTGTTAAATAATGTATTCAGACTGACTATGTTTCCCGGCCCCTTCTTTGCCCATTATATGTTCTAGTAAATTAAAGCCCGGAAACCTTTGTCAGAGTTATAATACTCAAACTGACATCTAATTCCCCCAGACAATAGGTACAAGTCTGCAAGCCTCTCTAATTCTTTCCAGTCTTTACATTTATTGATTCTTTTGTAGACCTGTTTCATTCAATCTATTACAAACAGCACTGGTTAAAAGTGTGAAGTTTACCACATTTGACCGGAGGCACATTAAAAACAATAGCATCCTGGCACACATTCTCTACTTCCCAGGGGTGTAACTCTTAATCTGAACAACATTTTCATCTATAATTACTACATTAGATTTGAAGTGCCGGCTTGATTAAAAAGATTGACGTGTTTATTTTTTGGCTGACCTATTTGGGTAGATGTGGATTTGATTCATCTATTGTGTGTGACCCCGTGTTACAAATATTTTATTAGTCGAGCAAGAATCTTGTTTTGTGTTGAAGTCACCATTTTGTCATAGATTTGAAATCCCCTTGTTATGGTTAGGCAAGAAATTGTGTGTGCAGGGATTCTCACTTACCTCGCCTTTACAAATGAATATACGTTTTAGGATGCTTTTTTAGAGTTTAGTATTATTGAGGTGGTTACTGAAACCTTTATAAATACTGCATAAAATGGCCTCTACAACTTGATGGCCCATGTTAAGCTTTCACAGAATTAACATAATATGCTTTTTATTGTATGCCATTCTGCAGGATTATGCCTTTTCTACACATCTGATATTGTAAAACATACTGTGTAAATAATTGATAATAAACAAACAAATTCTACTTTTGCCCGGGTGTACTTCACCAGTTTCAAGACTTTGAAGTTCTGTAAATAATTTATGGCACTTATTAGTGAAGGCAAATCAAATGGTATCCTTGATCCGAGAGGCCTTTTGTCCTCGTTTCTGAGCAGAATTGTTAAGTGATCCTTCTGATTGGTAACTAAACCGAATGGCACTGAAAATCCCTGCGGCGGGCTTGCTGGTGTATACCGATGCGTGTAACGTTGCCAGGCCATTCGTATTTCCCCTCCCGGCATTGGAGCAGTTACCCAAATATATTCTGAAACTGGGACTTGCTCTATTTTTTGAGAAGGAGAAATAAATGCCTTTCCTCCATGCTTTTAGTTTACTTCTGACTCCTTCCACGGTGCGTGCGAAGAGGAGGATTTTGACCCAGTATGCATTCCTTGGCAAAGATACAAGCTTGCTGAAAAACATGATCCTAAATATCAAAAGACAGATTATATGATCTTTTTTTAATTCATAAAAGCTTAGGCAGTATGCCAGCTAGCCAGACTAAATAATCCACAATTGCACAATAGTCTTGCTTGGGTGTGGAAAATGTAACCATGTGATAATGGGAAGTGAAGTTTCAGAAGTTATGAAAGATTTATGAAACTTCTTTTTCCCTCCTCGTGGTCTTCTGTGTTATTTATAATTACATGAATCTTAACCAAAGGTTCCATTGATTTCATAATGAATTCAAATAAAGATTTTAGTTCCTGAGTGACCTTTAAAGGTTAGGCTGGTTATGCATTTTTTTTTTCCTAAAAGTTTTCTGTTGTGAGGAAATTTATTTTTTACCCTGGAACTATTCATAATAGATATGGTCGCTTTAGACTGTTATAACTGCAAGTCAGATGAAATAAAATGCAACTAATGTGATTACATGTACACATACGTACTCATACATTTATATATTCAGAAGGACCTCTTTTTAATAGTTGCATTCAAACAAGGCACATAGGAGAAATTTTGTTTCTTTTTGAGGGGGTCAGTATAACATGAACAATCTCTGATACATTACTTTTTATGGTACTTGCCACCTCTTAGAAGGGTTTGAATTGCAAGGAAAACCCCATGGAAATTGTCTTTTCCTGCACCCTCCCACATCAGTGATAATTCTCTTCTAAATGATGGGGGCCTGGTTGTTGGGGAGGGTCAGCTGGTCAACCTTCAAAAGAAGTGGATAAGAGAGAACATTTTAAAGAACAATGCCACCAAAGCATGGCTTTGAAAAAATATTTTTTAAACTCTTGAAATAACAGTATAAATACAACTTCACTACATTTTGCATATTAATTACTAATCATAACCCTAAATTAATGTGTCACTAGGCTGTGTAAAGACATTGTAAAAGAAATGCAAATGCCAAAAAAATAAAAGATTAGCATTCGTTTTAAGCATTAACCCACTTAACTTCGAACACTAATTATTGCTATTTATGAAGGAAATCATGGTTCTCCTTTATATTCTCAGAAAAATCTCTAACCTTGAAAACCTACCCAAGGCCCTGGCTAGACCTCAACTCCTGCAAGCAGCTTGTAGCTTTGAAATCAATAACCCTTCTGGCAACTTCTTTTTGGGGCCAAGAGTAACTGCCCGAGAAAGAGAGCTTATCTTGGATTGAACTCCAGAAAAGAGCTAGCAATCCTGCTGGGGCTCTGCTTCTCTGGTGTCTCTCTGCTTGGAGCCTCCTAAGACTTCTCCCTGAAGGGCACTGCTGGGGAACCGTGTGTTCTCTCTCACGGCCTCCCCTAGGAGGAGTGGACTTACTTGGGCTGCGCGAGGCACCACATCACTATTTCCCCCAAGTCTCTCCTGCCTTGAGGCTCCGAGCCAAAGTGAAAGCTTTTTGCACAGAGTTGCTGTAGATCGTCTGTTTCCTAGATGTAACATTCAGGGATGCCTGGGGGGCTCAGTCAGTTAAGCGTCTGCCTTTGGCTCAGGTCATGATCCTGGGGTCCTGGGATGGAGCCCCGCATCGGGCTCCCTGCTCAGTGGGGAGCCTGCTTCTCCCTCTCCCGCTGCCCCTCTCCCCTGCTCATGTGCTCTCTCACTCTCTCTCTCTCTCAAATAAATAGATAAAATCTTAACAGATAAAATAAAATAGATTTAACATTCAGATAGCTCAGGAAGAACTGAAGCTTGTCCGGTTGCAGGACAAATTGACCGTGTGGCATCCAGAAAGTCATTGTGGGATTACCAATTCAGAGGGTCAGTAATTGGCCAGATCTTATCTGGGAGGCAGGAAATAAACCAAATAGGAAGGACGAACGCCTTCCCGGGGATCAGTATGAGCAAGGACTAGGGTGGCAGGAGGTAAGCTGGTCCTTCACACCAGGCTGCTCGCCTTGTCCATCTCTGTTTCATTGTCATCGTACTATCGGGTATGAAAGCTCCATGGGGACTAGAGTCCCCAGGTACTGAAGTGACTCAGGCTGGAAAAAGAACAGAGGGCTCATTCCTGCTTCTGCTAAAGATTTCTAGCAGTCCCTTTTGGCTAAACTGCTACTTTCAAAGGACAATTCTGATCGCTGAAGACTCTTTCACATATATCATTTCCTACACATCTCAAAGAAACATACCGGGAAGTTTTTACGACAGTCATACCTTGTTAGTCTCACATCTCTGCACCAAAACAAAAAACCTTTAGAGCATCACTTCTTTCAAACCAAATATCCTACTTGCCTTGGGCCTTTGTGTTTCCTCTTCTCTCACTGTGAAATGCTACGTATCAGTTCTGGTCATCAGTAGGGCGGCCAAGGGACTCCACGCCTGGCTCCCGGGAAGTCCGTCTTCACCTTCTCTACCTTCGGTCACAATGTTTCTGTCCTCAGAAGCCCTCGTGCAATTAGTGTCAACGTGTTACAAGTCAGCCACTTAAATTCCTTCCAGGAGCTTTCCGGTTCTGCCTCCTGCTGCTTTCCTTGGGAATCTGTTTCCTATACAAATGGCGAGCCCTGTTTTTCTCATTTTTGTCTTCTACGGAATTTTTAACAGAGTCGCACTGAAGCAGGAAGCTAGGAGGAACGAATTTATGTGGGCTGTGGTAGGCACCACTTCACTATTTCCTCAAGTCTCTCCTGCCTTGAGGCTCAGAGCCAAAGTAACTTCTCTAGCCGTGGGTTAAAGACCATGTCTCATGACCCTCTCCAGCCAGGAGAGCCTGGAATTGGGAACAGCCAACTCTGTTCTGGGAGTTACACTCCCCATTCGTACAAGAGCAGTTCTGCTTTTTACCCCCTAAGAGTTCATTTCATCCCAGAGGATATTATCCAGAGAATAAAGAAGAGTCTCCCAACCACTGCTTTAATTGCATAATAAATACTCAATAAATAATTATCTGGACATGGTATGGCAAAGGGAAATAGTAAGTTGGAGCTCAGATATCGCCCTGTAAAGTTATAAAGGGCCATCAGTGGGTACTGTGGTAAAAGTATCTTTTGCGTACAAATGGTTGAAATAGTGACAATAACCTCAATTTAATTATTTCATCTAACATATTCAGAGCAGCTGCATACTTGCATATAACCTGGGGTGGCCTTTCAGTAGGGGTTCATGCTGCTTAGCAAGGTAGTGCTGGCTTGGTAAAGCTGTTCTCCTATTTGTCAAGGAGATAAAGAATCAGCCAGAGGCCCAGAGTAGATTCCTGATCCCCAAATGTTTCTCTCATACATTCTACAGATCAGAGATTCACTTGCTCTCATCAGTTCCCAAAAGGACTTCCTGTAGAGATGGCTTATCAACCTATCAGTCATGTACACCTTAGTGTGAGTTACTCTAATCAGGTGATCAGATTACTTTTATGAGGGAAGAGGGGCACGGTTGGAGGTCAAGGGGAGGGGAGGCCATATGTGAAGTCAAGGAAGTGAGCAGGAAGGGCACCCGGGTGGAGTGCCAAAGCCAGCCAGGTCAGCAGGGGGTGCTGGTTTGGCTTCAAGACCCAACTAGCCCATTCAGGTGTTGGTGGGAATGAGGGAGTTTTGTTGAAAGCCTGCCACTTCAGGGAGCAAAGGAAGACAAAAGCATGAAATTTAAATGGCTTGTGGCCATGGGTGAGAGACAGGGGGAATGAAGGCGGCAAGCAACGTCAGAGACAGCGGGGTTGGGTGCGAGTGGCAGAGGCAGGCAGGTGTCAGGGGTGTAGAGTAGAAGGGAGGATGTTGTCAGTGGCTCAGTCGGGCCAGGCTGCATAGACACTGATGACCCAACAGTGAAAGACAGAGAAAAAGGAAGAAAAGGAGTCCTGAAAAATGTGATTTGAGAGATGTGTGAACATGGTCTGAGATAGAACCTAAAGGCACAAGTGGAGGTGGTCAAGAGCTAGACCAAAGGGGGAAGAGGGGCTTCGAATCCAGCAGGAAGAAACCAGAGTCCAGTTGCAACCTCAGAAAGTTCCGAACAGGTGCAGGAGATGAGGGGCCCTTGCCTACTTCTGTGTTCATCGCATTTTGAAAACTCTGTTGAAAGTGCATGTTGCCAATATTTACATTAAAAATTGAAGTGTAGTTTAGGAAGCATTGGGACACCAAGCTAGCCCGTAGAAACGTCACTCTACACCTCAGAAACAGCAGTGTGGTTAATTAATGGTGGCCCATCAGGGATGGAGGAAGAAGACTGCAAATTTCATTATTCAATAACCTAGAAGCAAAAATCGTCGATAGTTAGGGAAGAAAATTACATTTGCGTAGACAAAACTTTAAATGAGTTGGTAATTGGTGGAAAACTATGTATGGTCGTGTTTCTGTTTGTTTTGTTGGAAAAAATAACGGCTCAGCCTCCAAGTTTACTATGAGTGTGAGAATCCAGGTACAAAGCTCAAATCGCTGGACGGATAGTATTAGTGTATGCATGCGCGTACGTAATATAAACATAGACAGATGGCTTTTATAGCACATCAATACATAGTTTCAGGTATGTATACCTTATATTTTGCTTCCGTTTTCCCAGGATGTAACTAGATCTTTAGTTTATGAAAATATTATATTGAACAGACAAAGATGTCAAAGGAAGAGCTATACGAGGTCTAGAAATGATGTATGTGGGACAAAACAATGTATGAAATTATCAACATTTCCTACATGATCATGCAAAAAGGTCAAATAGTCCTTTTTTCTTTTTTTTTTTTGCTAGAGGTGATACTATAGAAATAGAAACTTGAAGTATTAGCAATAGCATTATTGAGCCCAATCCATCTTTAAAACTTGTTCCACTAACTCAAACACTGAGGATAAAAGGTTTAAAATAAAAGAAAATATATCCAATTCACACTTCAGGAGAATGAAAATACTACAGACCAAGAGAACATTCTTATTGAGATTTTTTTCAGTGCTCTCATTTTAACCAGCTGGAATTATTTTTAAAGTACATCCAATTCAACCTTTTAAAATGACAGATTTGCCTTTTAATGGGAAATATGTATTTCATCAGAAAGATGGAGCACAGTGTCCTTGGCTAAGTTATTCTCTACAGAAGGATGCTCTTTTTTTGTACTCGAAGCTTCACCTATAAGGAAAAACACATATCATAGAAAATTTGCTCCTGGCATGGTAGATTAGAAGAATACAGACAGATTAATAGAGAAAAATTACAAACGGGCACTGTTTCTTCCAGTATCCCGGATTCCATATGTAATGTTAATTGTTACGTAATGAGCAGTCCCTCCAAACAGAACCAGCCAAGGAGAATAACCTTAGAAACTAGAGCTCCTTTGTAATGAAAGAAGAGACAACGGCAACTTTAAACAGCCAAAGAGTACATTAGCGAAAGTATCTCACAAGTTCCCTTCCTGGGAGACTTTCTGTCTCAGTCAAGGAACCTCTTATATGTATATTCAGTACAACTTTTCTTTTGGAGTAAAAAGGCATCTCCAGTTTCTAAGGAAAAACAAACAGTTATCTGATAACAATGAAGCTGGATTAAGCTATCTCGGTGTTTATGTGAGTAAAACTGACACATTTTCAATTAAGATTGACATTCCTGAGACATAGGCATGACTGATGTGGTTTGACAGAGCAGCATCTGTGAGCGGAGGGTAAATATTCCAGGACCGTGTACAAGAGCGAGGGCTGAGGTCAGCCAGAGATGCTGGTCCAAAATAGGGCATCGGGGCAGGGGTTGTGAGCTGGCGATTTAGAGCTGAAATGGGGGGCCGACTGGGGACGAAAGGAAGGGCACAGAAGAGCCAGGCGCGAGTGAGCAGCAGGAGGGCATCGGAGGGGGGGCTGGCCCTCTGGGGGGAACAGCGGTCCCCAGCCCCCACCGGAAGCACTGCCCTCTCTGGGAAACAAGTGTGCAGTGTATCGCATTCTAGAGCTCTTTTATAAAAAGTGGACTCATCTCAGGAACCACTGCTTCTGAATTCCGAAACGTGGAATTGGGTCCATCGATAGGGGGTGTACTGTTTTCCCAATTTAGGCACTGAAATTGAGTGAAAACGCTCAAGGGTCTTTTAGGAAATCAAGTAATAACTCCGCATGTGAAGACATTGGGTGGAAATTTGGGGTGTCTACCCAGTCTCCAAAACTCGTTTCCAATCACAGAAAACGAACTGGGCCTCTACTTCCGCTACGTCAACAGAAACGTTTGGTTTGTGGGGAACATTCGTCCATCTGTTCCTTCATCCATTCATTCATCAAAGGAAACAGTTGTCAGTCTCACACCTGCTGGGTTCCAAGTGACAACAGACCCGGAGCTGATTCCAGCTGAAGGATGCGGCTGAATTTGAAAGCTCTGTTTGGGAGAAAACTTGGGTGTCTGGCAAGGGGGTTGCAAAGGGGAAACTAAAAATTTTTAAAAGCAGTTGGAAGTTCCTGGTGAACTTTGAATGCACAGCTAAGGCGTGTGAACTGTACTTTTTCTTCTTCTTTTTTTTAATCTGGGTATTCAGTCCTGCCTTGTCCGCTGTGGCCCTGGGCTCTGCTTGGGGGTGGGCATGGGAGCTGAAGGACAGAGAGAATGCTAATGGGCCAGCCTCCAGGCAGACAGGAAGTGTGGGCGGCAGATCCAGAGAGACTGGGCAGGCACCTAGAGCCCAGGGATGAGAGATGAAGGGGGTTTGAAGAAGAGGGTGGGTAGGAAAACCAGCATGACTTTCCTAAGCCTTGGGAGGTGTTGACATCATTATCAAAACAGGTCCAAATATAATGTCTTGTCCCTTCTCTCCTCCCGCCCCAAACCATGAATGACATAAACCCCCAACTCCCCAGGCGACAGGTAGATTTGACTAAGCATGGTTAACGTGTAGGGCGTTGTAGAGAAAATGACGGAGTATTGGCTTCCTTCGCGCACATCCCCTCCCAACCTTGCAGACCGGGAGAAGGGAAGGGAGTGGAAGGAAATCTCCCGAAGAACACAGGGCAAATGCCTCATGGTTTTGGAGCCCCGAGAGCTGCCGTAAGGTCTTCAATAAATGACAAAGGCAAGATGGGAGACTTGTGCTACTGTTTCTGGGGCCAAGAGTTTAAGCCAACAGACTTGGCTTTGAGCAGAGGTTGCCTTTCAGAGCAATGCTATGTCTTTGTCCTCCTTCAGAGCTCACTCTCCCCCTCGCCTGAGAGCGTGGGCTTCCGTGGCGGCATTGGAGGCATTTGCTGCGGTTCCTGCGCCGGTGGAGTGTCTTTGGCAGGTGGCCTCTCGCCGCGGGCACAGCCTCCTAGCCCCTCCGGAAGGACATCTGCTGCTCAATTTCACCATCGCCCGGGCATATGGCCTTAGGCCTCCCTCCCGAATATGGTGGAAGCCCAAAAGACCTCCTGAGGTCATGAGAAGTTTTAGAGCAGGGGAGTGGCAGAAAAAATGAGCAGTGTTTCAAGAAAATTAATTTCATCCAAGGTGCAAAATGGATTCAAGGAGGGAGGAAGTTCAGAAGCTGTTGCTATGGTGGTTAAACACTAATGAAGCATCGTTGCACAGAAACAGATAGATAGAAGGCAGCGATATTGAAGGAGCAAAATCAAGTGGACTCAGTAGTTAGTGGGCTGTGGGCACAGAAGAAAGAGTCAGAGTCTGGTGAGGTTTTGAGCTTCACTATGATGACAAAAAGTAAGGAATACAGGGACAGTTGGACATGGTGTGGGAAGAAAAGGGGTTCAGTCTGATACAGATTTCAGAGGGTGTTATGCTAATGCTAACTGGTGGGGTGTTATCTTTAGGTTCATATTAAGAATTAAAATATTTTCAGAATGTTTAAGAGCATTGTTTTAGGTGTGGATGATACAATAAGCTGAAAACCTGTGAAAACAGTTACTCAAACTGATTCATACTAGGCTTATTTTATTTAAATTTTTTTTTGAGGGGGAGAAAGTGGTAATCCACAAGGAGTTCATCTTGAAAATACACTTGAAGTAAATATATGATCATGTTTGAGTTTCCTTGCAGGATTTTCTTAGACACTGTGCACATGTCTGTGTCTTAATTCACCATTTTTTTCTGACTCGGCTTCTCTCAATCATTGTGTCCCAGTCTGTTCTGCTTGATGACTCAACGTAATCAACACATTACTGTCTTTCCATTCATTCATTGACTTTCCAAGTACTAACCAGGCCTGACCCTGCTTAGCTTCCGAGATCAGACGAGATTGGGCGCTTTCAGGATGGTATGGCCGTAGACCATTCATTGACTTTCCTGGCCAGTATTTTAATAAGAGACACATTAAACGGCTTTTGAGGGTTCCCAAAAATGTCTTCCTGCGAGGTTCATACAGAAGTCAGGAGTTAAATTCACTTTTGTGGAAAATAATAATTAAATGCAAATTGGAAATAATTCTACCAAAAAAAAAAAAAGAGGCAAAACTCTGTTCAATTAAAATTATAGCTTTACTCTTTCTTCATCCAAATATTTATGTTTGAATAAAATGACCTGGTGAGAGATTTCTCAAAAAATAAATTCACAGAAGATATTCATGAATATTGAGTCCACATTGTTCCCCATTTCCGAGCAAGCTTTGTGACTCCAGTTTTCTGAAGCCAAGGATCACCTGATCCCTAGTCCCATAGGATTCCCCCTCTCGTCCATTCTCTTTAGCTCCTTGGATTTGAAAAAAAAAAAAATCCCATCTATAGTAAAATACACTTTGCAAATAATTCCGTAACACTCATCGGGTAACTGAATTCTGACTTAAGCTGGGATTCTGAGCATGCACATTGGCCATGGTTTGCAAAACAAATGTAAACTCTCCTATACTCTCCTATATTTTTCTGCTCCCACCGTCTTGCCAACCATATGCATTTCACAACGGCTCCTTCCTTTGTGGAATGCTGTTGTCCCAACTTGAACCGTTCACATAAGCTAAAACGGTCCTTTGCCTTCGATTCATAACTCACTGAAGCCACTAACTGCAGCTGTTTGCATGGGCCCCTGCATCCTCCAGCCCACCTCTCACAAGTGCATCGGATGGGCGGCCTCTTCGAGTGGCTGATCCCAGGGCCCTGCGGCCCTGCTGCGCATTCACTGGGACTGTGTCTCCTTTGGGCCCCCTGGGTGCAGCGGAGCATTTCTGGGCCTGATTTACACCCAGCCTTTCTCCTCCTGGGTGTTCCCCGGGGCCTCCCCAAATCACCGTGCTACATCTGGCAACCTAACTCATTCTAAAGCTTCGCTTATGTTCATTGTGCCCTTGACACATTGTGTTCACGTAGACGTGGCACGAACAGTTTTATTTATTTGTTATTTATTTATTTGCAAATTCTTGTCACATTTGACTGCTCTCGGGTGGCATGTAAATGTTCCCCCTGCGAGCTCAGGGGGGACCCCGTGGAGTAGAAGTGGATGCCCTCAACTCATGCCAGGTTCGGAAGCTCCCTTCGTCCCCTTGGGCAAGTTCACGTACATTAGGTTGAATACTACCAAGTTAAACAAACTGATAGTCAATACCAGGAAGTCATGCTTCACGTTCAAACCTTGGACAGCCTTGGGTTCATTCTTCTCTGAGGCCGGCCACAAGACTTAAAAGCAACTCGTTGATTTGGACAATTCATTGAAAGGAGGAATACATAAAAATGAAAGAAAAGGGGGCGCCAAGCTAACATGGGGTGTCATAAAAATGGTTGCTTGAATGTTTCGCACATTTAAAATGTCTGCGTTCGTGTTTAAAAACTTTCCTCAGAAAATAGAGCCCGGGGTCACCTGGGTAGCTCAGTTGGGTGGGCAGCTGCCTTCGGCTCAGGTCCTGGTCCCAAAGTCGTGGGATCGAGTCCCGCATCGGGCTCCTTGCTCGACGGGGGAACCTGCTTCTCCCTCTGCCTCTGCCTGTCGCTCTGCCTACTCGTTCTCTCTCTCTCTCTGCCAAATAAATTAAAAAAAAAATCTTTAAAAAAAAGATTTAATTGTGATATAACATGATGGGAGATTACCCTAGCTAGCTCATCAGAACAGATTTGCTGGCCTCCTAATGCTGTAGGACTAGAGAAGCCCAGCCCTGCTCCTCGTGCGTCTTGTTTTCCTGTTCTCCTGTGGACTGCTTTCCTCTTGGCGCACTTAAAAGGGCAAGGGCTCCTGTCATCCCCATTCTCCCCACTTTAGAAGCACCGCGGACTCACTTTTGGCCAGGAGGCTGCCTACTTGTGATTCGAGGAAATGTCTCCCTCTTCCAGTGTTCAAGCCTTGACTTCGGGACGCTGGAGAGTGGTTGCTTTGTGAGCGCCTAACCCCGTCCCGAGCCCCTCTTACCCATGCAGAATGTGGCCAGCCTTCTTTCTGGGGGGCCTGTTTCCCATCTGTATCATAGACGTGGGTTCATTCATTCAGCAAATATTTGTGGAGACCCTTCATATTCTGTCCTGGCCGCGTGTCAGTTACTAATGCTCAAAAATCTCGTGATTTCTGCTCTTTTCTTCCTTCCCTGGAAGCCGGTTCCAGATTCTTTGGTCCCTTCGGCTTATTTGCTCAAGGAGTACAAAATTAGCAGAAGTCACTGATTATTCATTTGGGGAACTTCTTTCCAGGAAGAGAATTGGGCGTATCTGCCTAAGTTCCCTCGACCTTAAAATTCTCCATCTCTTTCTTTTCTTTTTAAATTCCTACACCTCGTCCCTGCTGTTGTGATCTCTGAGTCTCCTGCATGTTTTCTCATGTTATGCACTCAGCCTAAGTGTGAGACTCTCAGAAATTTGTTTGCTAAATCATCTGGCAAATGGTCTTGTTGATGTCTGCTGGGCTGCTCAGAGCCTACCGTTGTTAAGTACTTATTACGGGAACCCAGCCGGGCAAATTAAGAAAGCTACATGTTTGCTTGTTATTTTAGGACTATTATGCTCCGCTTCTGAGGGGGCTCCATATTGGACCTTCTGACTTGAAAGGACTTGCTGTTCTTTAGTCGGAGGTTGCTCTGTGGAATCTGAATCTTTGACCTGGCAACAATAAAAGTGATTATCTTCCAGGGGGAGAATGTCCTCTTGTTGCTTTTCATAATTCAGCCTGCTGGAAAATGTAAAACACTTATTTAAGCAGCTCGAGGTTCACTTGGTATGTCATATTTTATAACTAAGCTGGGAGCTTTTTAGACTTACAAATTAAGTTATTTACTTCCTTTTTTTAACGTAAGTGCTTTATATAAACAGTACTCCTGGCATTTGTGCTCCCAGCTCAAGGTGAGCATCACCGCGCCCCTTCCCCCCCCACCCCCGTCCC
>LNAC01000130.1:61548-169733 GCA_002007465.1 Ailurus styani | reverse complement strand
CCACACAAAGGGATCTGCAGTGTGGTAGAGCTGTTATGTAAATTACAGCCAATGTTCGCGGTGGTTTTCTTGGAAGTACACATTACAAACTGAAGCTGCCCTGTAGGTAACTTACACATCGCATAGGGTATGCTAAAAAACAACTAAGGAGTTCTGTTAGCTTTTCGAGGAACCATTACTAGAGCAGATTTGGGATGTCTGAAGAATTCCGCAGTATGTTAAGGACGGGAAAAATATGATCAGAGGTCATTTCAGCGTATTAACTGGGGGGTCCCTAACTATGCTGCTTTTCTGGAAAACCAGGAATTTATTATTGTCACCATTTTCACTTTTCCTCTTGTGCATGGCATTGTGTTCTACCCAAAGCTTTGCCTTTGGCCCCTCCTTTCTGTGGAAGAGGCATCACAGCTGTGCCTGAAATCCCTCCCCAACACTTGAAGTGGTTGCTCTTAAGTTACTTCTAAACGTTCTTCTGGTTAAAAATGCTGCTTCTACCATGATTTGCAAAAGAATACCCTTGTAGTGGGATCTCAGTGTGTTTCCCCAAAACAGCCAGGTTGGTGAGCTTTAAAAACCTAAGTGTTGCAAAAGAGGGTTGTTTTTTCCTGTCTACAGTAGGTCTTTTTTAATAATGCAGGCTGCTTAAGCAGTCCAAATGCCTTTTTCTAGCTACAGACTTTGTACTTTATGAATGCTTTATGATGTTAAATATTTGGGAGAATGCCAAATCTGAATGTACCTACCGCATCATTTTCTGTGAATCTACCCATTGTTCATGTTCTGTGAATCTGCCTGTGGTTGCTCTGGTCTCGAGAGTAAAGGTTACTTCTCATCGAGGCTCGAAGGCTGTTTCTGAAAATATTTTAGGCTTTGTGTGTCCAGATTCCAAATCAAAGAGAGTATGTAGGTACTAAACAAGAGAGAAAACGAAGTTCCACAAATATTTTTTGACAAAATTCAAAATACCATAATAAGAATAGAGTACACTCTTTGCAATACAGGTCTACTATTGGGAAAAATGGGGTCTTTTGAGGAGGAGTTAACATTTTGCTTTGGCGTTCAAAGTTAGTATTCTCTAGCATCAAAACTGTTGCAACGCCTGCTGTAAAAACCGGTCTTATCTCAAGGGCCATACAGGCAGCCGGCTGGATTTGACTCCGAGACAGTAGTGTGTTGACCCCTCTAGGAGGCAGTTTTTCTTAAAGTGCAGTCTTGGGACCATCTGGTGACCCATCACTGAATTGGTTTATTAAATATGCTGGTCCTTGGGCCTCACTGCATATTCTCAAGCTCATCTGAATTTCCTTGTTGCTCTTGCAACCTTGGTTGAGTTGGCAAAGTATATCCCCTAATTTTAGGAAATCCAGCTTGCACTTCCCATAGACTCTTTTCCTTCAGCCTTCAAATTGGCTCAGTTCCCACTTCCCCCTCCTTTAAAAAAAAAAAAAGATCCAGTATACTTGATATACAGTGTTATATTCATTTCAGATTCAACAATTCTGTACATTACTCAGTGTTCATTATGATAAATGTACTCTTAATCCCCATCACCTATTTCACTCACCCCCCCCCACCACCACCATCTCTCCTCTGGTAACCGTCAGTTTGTTCTCTATAGTTAAGAATCTGTTTTTTGGTTTGTCTCTTTTTTTTCTTAGTCTATTTGCTTTGTTTCTTAAATTCCACACATGGATATAATCTTATGGTATGTGTCTTTCTCTGACAGACTTATTTCACTTAGCATTATACTCTAGATCCATACATGTTATTGCAAATGGGAAGATTTAATTATTTTTTATGACTGAGTAATATTCCATTGTGTGCATAAGTCATTTCTTCTTTATCTTTTCATCTATCTTTAGACACTGGGGCTGCTTCCGTAATTTGGCTATTGTGAGTAATGCTACAATAAACATAGAGATGCATATATCTTTTCAAATTAGCATTTTTGTACTCATTGGGTAAATACCCAGTAGTAGAATTACTGGGTCTTATGGTAGTTCTATTTTTCATTTCTTGAGGAACCTCCATACTGTTTTCCCCAATGGCGGCACCAGTTTGCATTCCCACCAACGGTGCACAAGGACTCCTTTTTCTCCACATCCTCCCCAACACTTGTTGTTTCTTGTGTTTTTTATTTTAGCCATTCTGACAGGTGTGAGGGGATAGCTCATTGTAGTTTCGATTTGCATTTCCCTGACGATTAGTGATGTTGAGCCTCTTTTCATGTGTCTCTTGGCCATCTAGATGTCTTCTTTAGAGAATGTTCAAGTCTTCTGCTCATTTTAATTGGATTATTTGTTTTCTTGGTGTTGAGTCATTTAAGTTCTTTTATACTTTGGATATACTAACCCTTTATCAGAAATCTCCTTTGCAAATACCTTCTCCCATTCGTTACGTTGCCTTTTAGTTTTGTTGATTGTTTCTTTTTTTTATAAGTTTTTTTTAAAGATTTTATTTATTTATTTGACACAGAGAGAGAGAGAGATCACAAGTAGGCAGAGAGGCAGGCAGAGAGAGAGGAGGAAGCAGGCTCCCCACTGAGCAGACGGCCCAATGCAGGACTCAATCCCAGGACCCTGAGATCATGACGTGAGCCAAAGGCAGAGGCCTTAACCCACTGAGCCACCCAGGCGCCCTGTTGATTGTTTCTTTGCTGTGCAGAACCTTTTTATTTTAATATAGTCCCAATAGTTTATTTTTATTTTTGTTTCCCTTGCCCGAGGAGATATATCTAGAAAAATATTGCTATGGCAGCTTCCTCACTTTAAAAAAAAACACATGATTTTGACCCATCCCACTAACCCCATTGAAAGCTAGACACTGCAAACGTGCTTTCCATGCTCATTGTCTACACCAGCAATATGCTTTCCACATTCTTCTACAATGTGGTTCTTGTCCTCACCATTGTATCAAAACTACAACCCAAATTTGCACATCCTTCGTCTCTGTTGCCCCAAGTTTCTCCGTGTCATTGACATTGCTTGCAAACCTTCCGTCTGCCAGTTATCTCCCCTTTGTTGATTCGTGTCACGATATCACTGGGTAAGGCCCTTGAAAGAAAGGTTACCTGATCCTGTAGATGATTTCTTCAGACACTGGTAGGCATTTTGGAAATGTGTCTTACCACATGAAGGGAGTATGACTGGGCTAAAGAGTGGGGGAGATGAATAGGCCCTTGCTGGGGCCAGAGTCCAGGGCCCTGAGAAGTCGCTGGACTCTGAAATACTTGAACATATGAATGTATCTGCCGCTGCGTGTCCTAATGTGTCTTCAGTACTTAAAAGAATGTGAGATCCAAGACCAGCTCTCTATTTCCCAGTTGATGAGACCTGAGTGAGTAAAGTCTCCCAGGGAGGGGGTGGGCAGAATGAACTAATTCGTGTCTCAGTCTGTGACTTCTCCTTGCCCTGGCTGCTGGAGACACATAGAATCCCGCACAGCTAACCTAACCTGCCTCCTTCCCTGTCCTCTGTCTCTGATTCTTCTGCTTCCTTCAGGTCTGCCCTGCCCCGGCTGTTCTAGGCCCAAAGTGTGGTGTTTCCTTCCCCCTCTTTCCCCCCACCATGTGCTGCTCCTTCCCCCATGTCTCTGCTAGCTTCTCCTGCTTGTGCAAAGCGGCCTGCTCTTCCACCTTCAGTGTTCACCTTGTAGGTTGACTGCACGTCTCTAACTTCAGCTCTGACCCCTCACCTGCAAAACATCTTATTTTTAGTGGTCTGAGAAGCAAACACAAACAAAAACCAAAAAACCCAAACAAACAAACAAACAAAAAATCCAACTTTACTTGAATTAAGAGCAGTTATCTCTAACTCAACTTATCAAAATTGGAAAAGAAAAAAAAAAGTCCCTTCAAAATACGTGACTTCCCACCTAACCCATTGTATTCAGTTGCCTTCCTGTGATTTTTTTTCATCTCAAAACCCAAAAACTTGATAATTATTCTTCACTCTCCCCCTATTCTGTGTTTGGCATTCCAGTCCTTCGAGTATTTTATTTGGTTATTTTAATTATTTTATATTTCTTATCTTATGTAATATTGTGATGATGTTTATATGTATGTTTACTGGGGGTCATCTAATTTCTATGATGTCATGGGTTTGTGCACAATTTTTTTTTTGAAGACTTTATTTATTTGACACAGAGAGAGAGAGAGATCACAAGTAGGCAGAGAGGCAGGCAGGCGGGGGGGGAAGCAGGCTCCCTGCTGAGCAGAGAGCCTGATGCAGGGCTCGATCCCAGAACCCCGAGATCATGACCTGAGCCGAAGGCAGAGGCTTTACCCACTGAGCCACCCAGGCGCCCCACAATTTTTAAAAGAATTCTTGCTCCATTTTTCTTCCTCTTTAATTTTATTTTGTGTATTATTGTCGTAAGGTTGTCTCAAGATCTTTGTTCATCAAGCTTACTACCTACTAACGCTCCTTATTACCTGGTTGGTACCAGAGCCTCTATTTCTAAACTGATTTCCCACTGATCCCCAGACTGCACTCATTATTCTTCCAAGCAGATCTCGCTCTTTCCCCCACTCCTACTCCACAATTACACCCATGCCCTTTCCTCATCTAGACTAGTCCCACCCCCTAGACTGGTTCCTAGCAAAAAGAATGACCTGGCCAGGGAGAGAAGGACTGTGTTTCGGTGTGGGGCATCTCGTCTGATGGTAACCGCTCATGTGTTTGTCTGCACGTGACCCCAGGAGTGCCCACTCGAGGTCTCTAAGCCACCCACTTCCTGGTGACCACCAGTAAGTGGGATGACATGTGGTGAGTCAGTCAGGACCAACCATGGTCAACACTGGCCTTCCACTATCATGGCCCCTCATTCTCTCTTCTGGATTCATAATCTGATCCTCAGACAACAAGCCCTTAAAACTGGGCAGTGGCCCAGGAGCACTAGTCCACTTAAAGTTAGTTCCTCGGCCTGGGATAAGAACAAGAGCCAGGATTCTTTTTTTCTTTTCTTTTTAAGATTTTATTTATTTATTTGACACAGACAGACAGAGCAAGAGGGGGAACACAAGCAGGGGGAGTGGGAGAGGGAGAAACAGGCTTCCTGCTGAGCAGGGAGCCCAATGTGGGGCTCGATCCCAGGATCCTGGGATCATGACGTGAGCCCTCAAGTGCCCTGAGCCAGGAATCTTTTAAAGGGTAGAGATGATATCCATGAAGCCATTTGAACCCACGAAAGAAAGATGTGGCTCTCATTTACGAGGAGTGTAAACATAGTACATGCATTGTTTTTATACTTTTGTCTTTTTTTTTTCCTGTTAGAAATCAAAGATGGCATTTTTGGGGAGAACATTAGTAAGTTAGATTCATATGAGCTTCTATGATTAATTATGCCATAATTAAATATTAACCACCACAGTATGTCTTATATTTATACAGCGGCTCCCTTTTCTATTTGAAAAATGCTTAATTATATACAGGAATATATCTAAAATATAGGCTATATTCTGAAACTGAATTTGAAAAAAAAACTTGATGTGTATATGAAGGTAAACCCCCCCATGTTAACCACTTAAGACTTGGTAGATTATTCAGAAGTTAAATGTACTGCCACCTATTAAAAAATCATTTTTATCAAATAATTCAACCTATTAATTTTTCAAAAGATCCAGAATCCTTGCATCGAGATCGTGTACTAAAATTAATTTTTTTCTGGCAATGCTGAAAACATTTAATTTCCTCATGATGAGGTGGACGCAGTATCCACTCTTGAAGTGCTTTCTAATTTACCAAAGGAAATTCATTTTATTCAAAATACATGTGTTTGTTGTTTTGAATTCCATGAAAGTTGGTTCTTTATTTATGATGGGACTCTGCACAAATTCCTTCATCCTTACAGGGCCTCAGTTTACCTACCTGTAAATGGAAGCTAAAACAGGTGTTGGGAGTGGGTTGCTAGGATTAAATGGACGATTGTATGTAAAGCTTGTAAGCATTGTAACATATGAATCACAGCAACTGGGAGCTCTAACGGATACTTATTAAGCTAAAATGCACAGTTAACTAGACCTTATCCACGTCTCTGCACTGCTATAAATAAATATGTATTTTCTTAATTCTCGTGATGAGACTACTCTAAGACATGGAAGGGGAGATACAAACGCATGGGGATTCCCTTGTCTCTTTCTTAGCAGTTACAAAAGTTCTGCACATTTTTCAAGCGAAACCAGAGGATGCTGAGCTGTGCTTGGCTCCCTGGGAGCACGCAGCAATGTGTCCCTTTGCAGTTAAAGTCCAGACCTGACCACCACGTGGGTCCACACCGCTTCCAGAGATAGACATCAGATACCCGGAGCATCAGGCGGCCGGTGGAACGAACAACACGAAGGAGAGCAGGGCAGCCACAAATATTGCAGGGACAGCTAAATATGCTCCCGGACGCCCCGCAGGAGCCTGGTGTCCCCCTCTGCTCAAGTACCCAGGGCTCTGACTAATAATAAAAGTCAGCCCTTGGAGGCTGTCTTTATCGCAACTACTATAAAAAAAAAAAGAAAAAGAAAGAAAGAAAGAAAGAAAGAAAGAGTGAGAGAGAGAGAGAGAGAAAGAAAGAAAGAAAAAAAACTTATGTCAAGTGAGCACTTTACATGTGGTTCACCCACTTAGCCAGTGCTTCCTCTGAAGCTGAAATAGATTGCTTACATAAAATGCTCAGAACTGCCTCCACAAAGTCTTCTCATGCTGCTTGCTTCCCTTAAAACTGCGCTTCCTAATCCTTTGATCCCCACACCACTGAACTCTTTGAGAGTGTAACAGAAAGGACAGAGTTGAGATTTTCGTGTGACAAGTGGAGGAAAATCAATTTCGACGTCCCAAAGATAGAACTGGTGGGGCAAAAGATCGTCAGTCACGAATAGATGTTCTCTCCCGTTGTCTCGGGTGACTAAAAATGCCAAAGAGGCTCAAGGCAACGTGGACAATAGGGAGGCAATAATCTTTTTCTTTACCCAAAGAATAAAAGAAATGAAGTCTGATGTTGAGGTCACATCGCGAGGATCAACACGCTGTCCATTCTACTATCGCTTGTATTTTTGCTCGAAGTTACAAATTTTAAGCATGCTGGCATTCCACGAGAGGATTTGCACATTGATTAGCAGTTAAAAGCATTTGTCTGTAAGTTGAGTTGGGTGACTATTTCCTATTGCAGGAAAACCAGACCTTCCCTGTAATTGGCAGTCCTGTTATAAGTGGATATTCTGTTAAGCTTCTAAAGAACTTCTGAGAACTTATTAAGTAATTGAATAAAGCAGAGTGCATTTAGTCTTATAGTTACACCATATTTCAGGATATCATGTAACCTATGAGTCAGTTCAAATGTTACAGATGAGTGATAAAACATGGGATAAAAAGCAATACGGAAAAAAAAAAGTTGCATGAATTACCATGCCACCCACTAATATACTCCGTAGCAATGTAGTCATCCTTTTTTTTCCTAATTATACGGTTAAAGATTTGGTTACAACTATTTTTATCCTCTGAATAAAGCTATTATCCCTGAAAAGGTATAAAGAAATTAAGATAGGGTTTCCATAATTCATAACAAACACGGTTGTTTTGAATGTGCTTAATTATTACCACGATTCAATTCAATAGAATGGTGATTTATTGCCTTTCGAGAGCTGCTTGTGACTGTCTCATTAGGAAGAGCTACTAAGTGATACGGCACAATCCAGAGGAAGGCATATTTAATGTCGTCTCAGTAATAGAGACACTGCTTCTTACATTCTATTTGCATGCCCAAAATTCTAAGCAACAAACAAACCCCACTACGATAATAGAATTTAAAAATTAGTCTATATTTTTTGGCTATTGTCTAGAGATAGGAAATGCAGCTTTTCTTAAACGAGAGGAAGAAATATGTGCAGTTTAGGTAGCTAGGGTTTAAATCTACATGAAAATGTGAATGTATTAGGGAAGCCTCATACATCACTTGTTGGAAATAAGAGATATAATTCTAGTTTCTCGACCCCTAGTGTTCCTTAAATATGCACTTACTTTGTGATCTTCAAGAAAGTGAAATAAATTTTGCTGTAACATAACCAGTAGTTCGGGTTGGCCTGATATATGATCTGTACTTTGGCTGCGTCTTTTGTAAATTTGGAGAAGTCGAATGGATAGCGTGGCTTCAAACGTGAAGACTTAGTTACCTTCCCTTCTTGATCAAAGACATGTATCTAGTACTACCTTTGTGAGTGCCCACAACTAACCTTCTTTTCGGAGCTGATATTTTATTTAGCATATTAATTTTTAAAAAAACACCCCACATGAAGGAATTCTTCCTCAATTTTTATAAGGTTTAGTAGAAATGATGTAAACAGCACATTGACATTCGGGCAGATTTTGACGGGTTATATTGTTCACATAATCATATTTTATGACCAAAGGGCAGTCTTTCTTACAATCAAATTCATCTGTAGAGCTCAAGCAGACTAGATGTTATCGGTCTATAAAGAACGCATTGTCGATTTTCCTAATTTATCCACATTCTTGGGACCGAAACAAATGCGTTCATTTTCTGTTATACCACCCTTTAATGAAATCATGGTACACAAATGAAATTACAGCCAGAGATAAGGAAGGTGTCTGCTAGACTGTCCTCATTGGTCGTGATTACAGGCGTGAAACTCTGTAGTCAAAGAACACATCAGAAACTTCTGCAGAAATGCTCCCAGCTAGAGTGCATGTGAAGAACAGAGCGCCCGCCCTGTCACCGGGGCAGCGGGGTTGTAAATGGTATTTTCAAGAGCTTTAATAGTGGACAAGGACAAGCAGTTAGTCTAGTTGACTCCTTAGAACAAATGTCATTAAACGGAAAGTGTTGTGCAAGTGACCGACTCAATCTTTATTAATGAAAAAAGAAAAAAAAAGAAAGAAAATATGATGCCACCAGAACGAGGTAGTTTTAGCTGAGTTGTGTGAGCTCCATCTTCATCGACTAAATGACCACTTCACTCTCTAGTTTTGAAAAAAGAACGCCCCGGGGTCAGATCGAGGTATTCTGTTGTTCTGTTTTAAAAGGGTGCTTTTTTCCGTGTATATGATTCAGAAGGAGAAGAGGAAAGAGTTGCCTAGCTTCCTAGAGCCAATCAAAATGTACTGAAAAGGTCTTTACATATTCTTTTCTAAATAATAGGAGCAATCATGGACAGAATATTTGAATCATGGTATGTGTAGCTGGTAGGGTGGTGGGAATCTGTAGATTCTATGGGCCTGAGGCACAAAAGTGGCAACAGGCCTTTCCTGGAATTTGGGGGCAGATTTCAGTTCCCATCAGGTCTTTGTATTCATACCTCGACTACATCAACAGAGAAATCTTTGACGACCAGGGATGCTATTCCACTTACGTTCTCATCTGACTTGCAATCAGGTCTCAAATTCCATTGATCTCTAGATACTTTTCTAAGATTAGGGCTCTACTGTCTCCACGAATCCCATATTAAAATTCACTTTTGCAAGTAATAAAACATTAATTGGAAAGGAACATCCAGTTGTGACAGAGGGAAGGAAAGCCAGGGCTCGGAAAAAGGACGCTACTCCACCCCCCTCCACCCCGTGGGTGGTCTCAGAGTCTCTAGAGGATTTCCTGTTCTCTGCTGAAAATCCCTTTTCCTTTGTTTTTGCTCTCCCCCCCAATTAATTTCTCCAAAGGCTGGTGTACAACGTGCATGTGATCATTACAAAACAATGCAGGTTCGCTGTGTATCTGTCCTCCCATTTACCAACCAGAAATGATTGCCAGCACATGGGCATCAAAACACGTGGTTCCCAGCTAAGTCAGACCATCTTTGTGTCACATCACAAATTAGACAGAAATACTCCTGACGCCACACCTCCTGACAGTTTCCTTTTGGGTTCGAATGACCGCACGTGCATAGGAGATACCAAGAGGTTACCAGGGGAAAGCACAGTTGCCTTCAAGGTAATGTGGCCTAATTCCGGCTCATTCCATTCTCACCAGACCTACCCACTGGTCCTTGCCAGTCTACTGCCTCGGTCAACAAATTCACGGTCTGATGCACTACTGTCCTTGATCCCCATGGCCATTCTTGGACAGCGTGGACCATCCCGGCATCCGTCACAGTCTGGTGTCTGTATTACCCTGTCAATGTGGCTGCTCTATCTCCATCATCAATGGTACCTGAATAGGAAAAGAAATGATTTTGTAGATGCAGGCCTCATTCCCTTTGAAAGAGGGGATATACTTTGCTAGGAACGTTGTTGTAATTTAGACAATATTTACTGGAAGGTTTCTGAGAGTGAACCATATCTTTCTTAATTACCATTGAATTCCTAGCTCCTAGCTTCAAGCCCAGCATGGCCTTGGGGTTCAGTATGTTGAACTGAGGGTTGACCCCTGGTAATACCATTTAGCCCCAGTTTTCAGGCAATGCTGACATATTTTGAATCCTACAAATGATTTAGGTCTTTTCTAGAAAAGTGGCAGGCTCACATTTCATTCAAGAACACCACTGACCATCTTTCTAACCAAAGTGTTTATAGAATGAAAATGGGTGTGATTCAAACCGTTTCATGGGTAAATACCAAAATCAATGTATAAGTACATTTTTTTTGTTTTACCCTCATTTCTATTCATGACTTTTCAGCAAAGTGATTATCTGAATAGCACTGTCACAGCAAAGATAGTGGCCTATGTGTGATTCACTATGTCAGATCAGAGTATCCAAAGTACATATTAAATATGATTATGGTGTCTGAGTATTTTTAAAGAAAACTATTTAATGAACACTTGCCTGACTAGTGTCTATGATAAGAATAAGTAACATTCATTGAGTGCTTACTGTGTGGCAGCTACTTCTTCTAAACACTTTACATGTATTAATGTTTTTTTCTTGTAATTTTTAAATTAGTTGTTGTTTTAACTCCAGGTCGCTAACATACAGTGTAATATTAGTTTCTGGTGTACAATTTAGTGATTCAACACTTCCGTTCAACACCTGGTCCTCCTCACAAGAGCCCTCGTGAATGAATCCCATCACCTGTTCCTCCTGTCCCTCCACCCACCTCCCCTCTGGTAATCAGTCATCAGTTTGTTCTCTAGAGTTAGGAACCTGTTTCTTGGTTTACCTCTCTCTCTCTCTCTCTCTCTCTCTCTCTCTCTCTCTCTCTCTCTCTCTCTCTTTTTCCCCTTTGCTCTTTTCATTTGTTTCTCTTTCCCCATTTGAGTGAAATCGTATGGTATTTGTCTTTCTCTGACAGATTATTTCATTTAGCCTAATGCTCTGTAGCGCCATCTGTGTCCTTGTAGATGGCAAGATTTCTCATCTTTCCGAAGGCGGAAATCACTTCACACCTGTGAGAATGGCTAAAATAAAAAACGCAAGAAACAACAAGTGTTGGTGAGGATGTGGAGTAAAAGGAGCACTTGTGCACTGTTGTTAGGAATGCAGACTCATGCAGACACTGTGGAAGACAGTATGAGGTTCCTCAAAAAGTTAAATTAACCTAGACTCTATTAATCACATGACTGGGTATTTACACCCAAAATACAAAAATACTAATCCGAAGGTATATGTACCCCTATATTTACTACAGCATTATTTACAATAGCCAAACTATGGAAGCAACCCAAGTGTCCATCAATAGGTGAATGGATAAAATACTACATAAAATACTATGTAGTAATGCTTTGAAACCTCAAAACACTCCTGTGGTATGGGCGGCACTGTTACACCCATTTAAAGATGGGGAATCTGAGGCACAGAGATAATAAATAATTTGCCCAAGGCTACAGGGCCAAAGAAGGTAGAATTGAGACTTGGATAGTCAGGCCTTATGTGGGTGATTTTAACCTATTCACAGTATGACTGCTATTATTTTATGATATGATTTGGGATTTCTCTTTTAAATTATTCTTTATATCTTTGGGACACACAAAAAAATGACTAATAATGTTACAGGTATTAAAGCCCCATGAAGAGAAAGAAAGGTATATTGCCTAAGAAAAATAAAGATTTCAATTAAATATGGAAAACATGTCAGTAAAGATAAAATTGTTTTCTTGGAATTCAGCCACAGATAAAGGACTTGGGTAAGACAGCCATCATGATAATGATCATGAAAACTTAAGTAACAGGTGATGTTTATTTCATACTTTCTCTGTAGTAGGCAATATTGTAAGTGCTTTAGGTACATTTTCTTATGTGTACTAAGTCCTTTTTCTATGGACAACCAAGTTAATTGCCCTGACTCACATAGGTTATAAGCAGCACAGCAGGGTCCCCAGTCCAAATGTCTGATCCCGGACTTGGGTTTTGAACAACCAGTCTGTCCTACCTCCACGCAATGGTGAGAGAAGACAGCCTGAGTGTTTTGTATCATTACAGCTGTGTTTTGGACATGTGGAAGAAAGGATGTTTGGTGTTTGAATGAACCTATTAATCCTTTAAAGATATTTTCATTGTTATCATGATTGTGTGATATAGGCTGCTATTGCCCTTCCAGTTTTTGCAAGAATTTGTAGTAGCTTACTGGGTGTTAGTCATTGTCCAAATTTCATGCATTATATCATTTAAATTGCCTAATGACCCTGATGAGTAGATATCATCCACCCTCTCTTACAAGCATGGGAATTGAGGCATAGAGAGGTCATTTGCTAAGCGACTTCAAGGGCCACAACATTTAACGCTTCATACATAACGTTTTGCCCAATTATATTAAGTCATATGAGAGTGCCATTTGAGGAGGTCAAAAATGTTCAGTTATTGGCAATTTCATGTTGCACAACCTAATTAAGGAATGGTAATTAACTTAACCCTTCCTTATACTTAACTGCTAAATACACTGAGGGAGCACCTAATATATTTGTAAACGTAACGCATGAGAAGAAAAGAAGTCATTAAAATTTGGCAGTACCAGCGCCTTGATTTATGTGAAGGTGTACTGATATTAATAAAAAAGGTGATCCAAGATTATGTTAAAATTCATTTCATGCCCACATATTTCACATGAGGTATTGTATTTTTTTTAAAAAACTATGACAAATTTTAAGTAGGAACTAAGTAATTGAAAATGAAGAAAAATAATTCATTTCTATTAGTTTGAATATTGTCTACAAATGCATTTGATTAAAATCACATATTATGAGTTAAAATCTGAAAGCTTCAAATACTGGCAGTAAAAATCCAATCTAAGAAAGCACATATGAGTCTGCTTTTTTTAAATCCAGTTTTAAAATATCCAAGTGATGGTTTAAAAGAATTGTTTCAGTTTACACCGCAAACTCATGCAAATTGGCATTTATCAAGTTTCGCTGTCAGTGAGTCTAATGGTGACGTCTGCTCACTCTCCTTGAAAAAAGAAAGAAAAAAAGCGAAAAATCTCTGATTTGGAAAATCATTTTTTCATTATTTGTCAAGGTTTTTTTTAACTGTAGATGGAATCCTTAATATTTCTCTGTATGTCCTGGGTTTTCTATTTTCTAGAAAATGTTTTGCACAGCTCAACTTTAAATTTGACCATATTAAATGAAAACGGGTACGGCCTTTGGCTCTTAGAAACATCTTCCATTTTGGTGACTTATAAAAATTCTGCTTGAGAGAGAAGGGCAGTGACTGGTCTCAGCTCTCTGCTGCTGAAGATCGAGGGCCCTGACAGCTGGACCTTTCCCTCACCCTTTTACCCTTCCTATAATCCCCTTCAGGATTGTGCAGAGGGCTGCCTGTCCAAGCAGTGTCCAAATGTGGGAGGGCAGGACTGGAGCCAGTGTCCCCACAGACGGATGGTAAACCACTCTGGAGAAGGTCTGTGCCACCTACTAGGCAGAGATCACTTGATAGGTAGAAATATTTACTTACAAGCTGAAAGCGTAGGTAAAAATAGCAATTTTATGATTACATGATATGATCTTTTTTATAATTAATACCTGGCAGGTGGTAGAGTGTACGTTTTATGGGTTTACCAAGACCATAATTTTTTCCCTTTTGGGGTTTTCTTTAGTAACTGATAATGAATAGGGTGTGATATAAAATACTAGTGTATTTTAGATATACGAAGGTCATCATATGAAGAATGTATTTTTCTTTTTATTCTTGACAAGTTATCATTATATGTTGTAAGTGTTATGTAGAAGAAGTTTGGCGTTCTAGCTTAAAAGACTGAGAAAGACCTCCATTTGCTGATTAGAAAAATATCAGTGGATTTTATCCACCAGAATCATCACAGTGACAATGCTAGAGAGAGCTTTATCTTCTCTATCTACGAATCTTCTAGCAGAGTTTTGTTTTACCCCTCCACTTAATCAAAAATAATGAAGATTTATGTATGTCAAGTTCCTCAGAATTCTGGATGAAAGGCATGATTGTTCTCTCTGTCCTTAAATACCTGAGCTCAAATCCAGTTACACTGCTGCAGAAAAATGTTAACATTTTTAAACAGTTCTTGATTTCATTTGCACTGATTTTATCAAGCTAAGGGGTGGGGGGTTGGGGAAAGGACACTGTGGCTTTGTTACACGCTCTAAACAAGCAGTGTTCCCTTCACGGGCCCCCTGCTAAAAGTTAGCCACTTTAAGCTCAGAGAACCAGGTGAATGATACCAGAATATTGGATCTTTGTAAGAATTTGCCATGACATTTATTTTTTAAAGACCAGAAACTTTATTGACATTGAACTTTAGAAAAGTGGCCTTAGCACTGCGTTGCTGTCCCCAAATGAAGAGATAATCTAAGGACTCATATAAAGTGGCCCCAGCCAAGCTGGGTGGTGGGCCACAGGGGAGAGAATTCTAGAATAAAAATACCAGAGCTCAAGTCACGATGATGCCGGCAGTCTAAGAGTTGAAACTATATTATGTTGCTATCTTGCAAACAAAGTCTTGTATGATTAATACCAGTCTGGCCCCCTTTCAATGCTTACTTAGGGGGTCACGACGCCATACAGAAGTTTAACATTTAGGTAAATGTTTAATTAGAGAAAGACATCAAGAAATATTTTTAAATCTAAAATTTTCAATCCTTTTTTTTTCTTTATCCCGGCATTTGATGTCATATAGACTCAATCTACGAGTAAGACATTTTCAGCATATCAGCAGTCTTCAGCACATATTGTATGCAAATGTCATTCCCGCTTTGAAAATACCTTTTGCATTTTAAGCAAGATCCTATTTTGACAGTTCTTTATGCTTTTTGGGGAGAGTTCTCGTGGAGAGTTTTTTTTTTTTTAAAGCATCTTGAGTTTTTGCCTTGGCATATTCATTTTAATTTGCTCATTTCTGTTCTATCAGAGTTAACCCCTCAATCAAATCACCTGGAAAGGCTTGTTAAAGTTCAAGGCTTCCATCAACCCCCATCCGTGCTTCCAAGCAGGAGGTTTACACATGTTAAACCCCCAGAATGTAAGTTGTTCTTCAGGATTGCCCTGGGGAGTTTTCTACTGCATTTTTGCCAATTGAATTATGATGTGAGATGGCATGAATATTGATCAGATTTCTAAACCGAATTTCCCAAATTTTAGACCATGGTGTAAACTAACCCACAGGTTGTCATATCCAATTCAGTGTGTTTTTAACAAGAGCCAGTGAAGCATGGAGGTCTTTAAAACTCATTGAAATGCACAAAAGTATCTGCACAGATGCTATCACCAAACCCCCCTTAACTCCTTCTTCCCCATGTTTCCAAACAACAACAAAATTCATACCCAGGGAATTGGTCAGTGTGTATGTGGGTGTGTGATTATCTGTGTATTTTGCTTGTTTGGTTTTTTTCTTTCCTGGTCATATATATTTGGAAGTATGGGGGACATGTGTTTATACATGTGGTGAGCGCAGACGTATTCGCCAAAAGATGGATAAAGGAACCTACTCTTGCACCTGGAGACTGTTTCATCATTGCAGAGCGGGGTTGTTTCCTCTAAAGAGGAAAAAAAAATCACACATCATGATGAGCTTTCATTTTCAGGGGCAGGTTACATATTTTAGTTTTATTAGGAAGTTTTCTTTTATCTTTCCCATTTTTTCTGACTTTTAGCTCTTGTTTTTTAAAGATTTTATTTATTGAGAGAGAGAGCGCGCGCGAGCGAGAGAGCAGAAGCAGAGGAGCAGCAGAGGGAGAGGGAGAAGCAGGCTCCCCGCTGAGCTGGGAGCCTGATGCGGGGCTTGATCCCAGAACCCCGGGATCAAGACCTGAGCTGAAGACAGACGCTTAACCAACTGAACCAGGTGTCCTAACTTTTAGCTCTTTACTTTTTCTTTATTAATATAGTTTAATTTGCAGTGGGATGGGAGGAGGGTCTTCTACAATTCTACGCTCGCTCTGGAGAAGTTTCCTCACGTGACAGCATGTGTTTGGGTTGGCTGTGAGTTATGATTACACCAGCCTGCTCCTGGTGTTGCCCACGGGGACCACCAGCTCACCCCAGGAGACATTCCGGAACAGTCACCCTTTGGACGGGGTGAGGCACTGTTGCATTTCTGGACCTCCCCCCAGTGGTTGATCCCAAACAGCGTGACCTCCAGAAATGGGAAAGGATTTTTGAGGATCTGAGCAGTGTCCCCAAGCATTGAGCACCTGCCAACAGACAGGGGAAAGAGAGACTGGGAAAAGAATGGAATAAATACCTCTGAGAGACTATGAGGGGAAAATGAGGTGGAAAGAGCACAATGCCTTCCTTGCTTTGGTAAAAACTCGTTAATCACTGTTAATATCCCTTTTCCTGCCAACCTAGGTTCTAGTCCTATCCACTCTGCCACATCTTTTCTCTTCAAAAAGACATATAAAATCAGTACTAGTTTTAAAATATAATAAAAATAGGTTACAGGTGCTGTGTTTAATGACACTTTCCTGCTCTGCCTATGGTGGCATTGAAAAAAGCAGAATCAGCCGAATAAATAATAATAATAATAATAATAATAATAATAATAAATGTGTATGTTTTATTACATGCTTCCACCTTCCAGTTCATGACATGCTTTGACACACCTGGCATGATCCTATTTCTTCCTCAAAACAAAAAAGCCTTTTAAGAAGTTAGCAGGTATTGGGGCATGGGGCAGCACAGTTGGCTAAGCGTCTGACTTGTGGTTTTGGCTCAGGTCGTGATCTCGGGGTCCTGACATCCAGCCCTGCAATGTCCTCTGCTCCGTTCCGTGCTCAGCGGGGAGTCTGCTTGAGACTCTCCCTGCCCCTCTCCCTGCGCACTCTCTCTCTCAAATAAATAAATCTTTTTTTAAAAAGGAAGTTAGCAAGTATTATCTCCCTTCCATGAATGGGAACACTGAGGCTCAGAGGTTAAGTGCTATGAATAAATCTTCATACTCGCCCTTTGCACTGGATGTTTCTAGAACCCCGAGAGCATGTGTTTGGGTATGTGTGTGTGTGAATGTAAGCATAGAATATGGCATAGAACACTGCCACAAATGGAGATAGATTGGTTAAAAGAAAGAAAGAAAGAAAGAAAGAAAGAAAGAAAGAAAGAAAGAAAGAAAGAAATTGAATCAACGGGTAAATTATTAGTATTTCCAGATACCACTTGGCAGCTAAGGGATTGCCTTCAGTGTGTGCATATAAGCTGTGGAATGTCCAACAGATCATTTCAATCCAATTAAAGTGATCTGTTTGACTGTATTTGACTGGAGGCAATGGGAGAGAGAGAGTCCTTCCAAGATTATCCAAACTTGNTTTTAAGATTTTATTTATTTATTTCACAGAGGGAGAGAGATCACAAGGAGGCAGAGAGGCAGGTAGAGAGAGAGGGGGAAGCAGGCTCCCCGCCGAGCAGGGAGCCCGATGCGGGCTTCGATCCCAGGACCCTGAGATCATGACCTGAGCCGAAAGCAGAGGCTTTAACCCACTGAGCCACCCAGGCGCCCTTGAGAGAGTTTTTGTTGAAAAAAGATTATAGCGTGACTTATGTACTCCACGATATATATTATTAACTCATAAATCAAGCTGCTTTCTAAAAGATGTTAAGTATCTCTGGATAAATTCTTTAATATTGTAATTGTGAAATACGAGGCAACCGTTTGTCACAGGTTTTATTTCTGATGGGCATACAACGTCCTCAAAATAGTTTATCTGTTCTTTTTCTTGCTGAATAGTCTCTTGAATAAGAATAAAAGTGGCAGAATTAGACAATGAATGGAAAAGGGACTCCTGGCTTGCTCGTTTTACCAGGGAGAGTTTCCAGACTCTGTATTTCTGGCTGTAATTCTCAAATGGGGAAAAAATTCTTCTCTGGGCATGAATTGTGTAATGGTTGTTTAATGTACCTTGTAGCCTAGAGCACTCTATGAAAAGTAGTCCCCCCCAGTGAACTAAGCCTCTGCCCACCTATTTCAGAAGTGAAAATTGTGTATCGATTTTTACATTTTATTTCTAAATTCCAGAATTATTTTTATTTACACATATAAAAAATTTTACACCGTAATATTGGGCATATAAACCTACCACTTCCTGGCCCCAGGTAAGATGGGGGAGATGTTAGGAGCTATGTATACCTCTCACAATAACCCACATCATGCCAAGGTTGTTCATTTCTTCCAGAAGGCAGTGGAGCACAAAAATTAAGAACATCAGCTTTGGAGTCAGACATCCCTACTAGTTGTGAAAACTTCCAGAAGGTATTTCACCTCTCTCTCCTGACTTCTTCACCTGAAGAGGGAGTTGTGGGTACCATCTTATAGGTTCGAGTTGTGGGTTGAAGAAAACAAACTCTGAAAATCATGAAGCTCAGTGCCTGATATAACCTGTTTGCATACTTGGTACATGACAACAATGAGTATTGTTTTGATTTCAGGGTATATCTAGCTTTAAGTATGGAAATCGCCCCTGAGAACAGATATTCTTTGGTTTTTTCAAAGAGAGAGGGACTTCTGAACATGGGAAAGATCGGTGTAGAGGGGAGAGGAGGTGGGGCCTTGTCTCTGGACGCCAGAATGTTAGCTTAAGGCATGAGGCCCTTGGAGGTTTGGCCTCAACATGACGTGGTCACCGTGATCCTAGCGGACCACAGACAAAACAGCCAAGCTTCACTGAGAGAGAGAGAGCATATGTCGGAGTAACTGGTATTGAATGCTCCAAAGGTAAATCATATGGTAGATAAGAAACTGACTCTACAATGCATGGAATGGGTAGGACTTCCGGGAGCTCAATGGGTGGACCCACTGGGAAGTCAAGAAAGAGTAGAGAAGACACCTGGAGATGAACACAAAATGATCTTATGCCCAGGGGGACAACCTTGGGGTCCTTGGAAGGAAAGATCTTCCTTCCAGAAAGGGGAACTACAGACAATGGTGGGATTTAAAAGAGCCAACTAGGGAGATGGGAGGCGTCTCCAAAGCCAGCGAAGAGCTGCTTGCACCCCATGGGGGAAAGCTTTGGGGGTCAGGAAAGAGAAAGGCTTTCTTACCTAAGACATCTGTGAGCCCGACAAAGGGCTGGGCCATGCATGCAGTGAAGGTCAGAACATAGGGTCTCTCAGGGCTCAGAATGTGCTAGATTGCAGCAGTGGCAACTTTTAAATCCACCAACACAGAGCTAAGCCACTCAGTGTAGTAATAGGTACCATTTAACAGAGACCTTGGAATATCATCTAAGAAAGGAATCATCAGGAAATATAGATTAAGCACAATTACCCTGAGTATTTTGTCATATACCAGACAATTTAGAACTTTCTCTTGTTTGTGGCTTTTGTTATTCCATCCATTTCTTTCTCTATGTGAGTATAAGCCTTACATGAGAAAGGCCTGTGTGTGTATTTTCAGAGACAGCAAAGACAGAAAAGCTGGGTTGGATGTCCTCCTCCATCTCCTGGCTAAGTGATAGGAACTTTGAGAAGTAGGGAAGGTGGCAGCTCATGGGACTGAGTTCTGGGAGCCTTTGCTGAGGAGGAAGGGAGCACACGGCAAGCCAGCCCTTGAAGGGGACGTGAGTCCGAGAGCAAGGGATCTGTTTTATTCCTGGCTGCCTCAGTCTAGGCACCAAAACTGTGCAAGAAGGATGACTAATGGAATTGAATGAATTTCTATTTCAGCAATGCCCAGATAGGCTTCTTCATCTTTGCTCATAAAGAGCAAAGATGTTGAGAAAAATGAAAGTAACACTAAAATAAGCTGATATCAGGCCAGGTATGAGCAGGTTTAGATAGATGTGTAAGTCACTACATTACATATAATGTAGCTGTGAATCTTAAAAATCACCAAGCCCTATTCAGGGACCAAAGGATGGAGAGGCTGAGCCACCCTCCCCCTTGGTTCCGTGCTGGATTGTCCTACTGCCGTGACTGGGTAGTGCCTGCGGTCATAATGCATCTCTGCAAGAGTTTCTAGAATCTTCCAGCAGTTACTTAATGACAGCTGAAACCATTCTGTCTTAAGTCACCCTTTCTACCGTAATTCCTACTGTTGTGGTTATTCTTTTACCTTCTAACAACCTCTATCCCTTCGAATTGGTACAGTCAGTTACTGCGTAAGAGGACTCCGGCGGTGGACACCTCTTCCCGTGGAATAGGGGTGTAACAACTTTTCCTTTAAACTTATCCACTTTGCATTCAGTGAGTTTGATTTCTGTCATGTGACCTCAAAGAGTGGGCAATGCGGTCCTCTTTGTCTGGTTTCCCCACCGGTTTGTCTGCACTGTACTTTCCCATGCTCCAGGGTTGGTCTACACTGTCCTGGTACCCAGGAAGCCCACTTATAGTCACTTGACCACAGGGCCCCTGTGACTTCATGGTCCTGTCACACCTTCAGGCAAAATGGCCACTGCTTGCCTCACAATTACAGCTCCCTGAACTTTTCTGAATCCTTGGTGTCAAAGGTCACTCCAGTTTCCTCCATCAGCACCTGATCTTTGAGTGAGAAGCGATGGCTTCCTATGAAACTAGATACTTGGAAGACTACCTCCAGTCTCACGTTTTCTTTGTATCTCTGTGCAGTTTTGTTGATTTTCTTTCTCATTTTGTTGTCCTTTCAAAATATTCCTTTTTCTTGCGGCCTCAGGGCAAAGTCAAAAATAGTCTCGCATCCAGACCACTCCTATCCCGGTAGAAAATCCCTTTTTAGTACTTTTAAATCTACTTTTTCTTGTTATGCTAGCCCCGAGGTTCAGGGCTCTTGAAAATGTCCTTAAAGGAAAGCATATTAAGGGTAAGGTGAATGTCTCCTTATTCTGGGAGAATGGGCAGACCAGCAAAGAGGCACCTTCTAACTCTAAGCAAATCACTTGACTTAGCGCTGTCTTGAGAATGAGTGAAGGTGGACGTGGGTTTATTGAAGACCATTGCAGCTCTCCGCTCTGTGACTCAGGGGTTACATATTGCAGATTGGACCACTGAGTCTTTAAGAATAGCTCCTTCCCTTCCCATCCCACCCTATCGCTTTCTTTCCCAGTGCCTCGCAAGTACATGCCAGTGCCCTCTGGTTCAAAGATGAGCGTGAGAAACGGAGTCAGCCTCACCACTGCTATTTGGTGTCTTATGTAGATCAATTACCCAGTTATCAGGTGTCTCTTCACTCTGTGACAACACAGCGTCAAGAAAGGTCATTAAGAATGCATAGAGGGGGGCGCCTGGGTGGCTCAGTGGGTTAAAGCCTCTGCTTTCGGCCCAGGTCATGATCTCAGGGTCCTGGGATCGAGGCCCGCATCGGGCTCTCTGCTTGGCAGGGAGCCTGCTTCCCCCTCTCTCTCTCTCTCTGCCTGCCTCTCTGCCTCCTTGTGATCTCTCTCCCGCTGTGAAATAAATAAATAAAAATNTAAATAAATAAAATCTTAAAAAAAAAAAAAAAGAATGCATAGAGGGGGTTCCTAGGTGGCTCAGTGGGTTAAGCCTCTGCCTTCGGCTCAGGTCATGATCTCAGGGTCCTGGGATCGAGCCCCGCATCAGGCTCTCTGCTCAGGAGGGAACCTGCTTCCTCCTCTCCCTCTGCCTGCCTCTCTGCCTGCTTGTGATCTCTGTCTCTCTCTCTGTCAAATAAATAAAATCTTTAAAGAAAAAAAGAATGTATAGAGAATATATTCTTATACTTTTAGTTATTTTTGTGGGGGGAGGTGAATTATCAAGCTTTTGAGGCACAGGAGCAGATTGAAGAAATTCAGCTTTCACTCCCAGCATGATGGTAGGATTTCTACCTCTGACTCGTTCTGGGAGATGAAGTGCCTTTGCAGGCTTTCGCATGGAGGCACCGAAGCCTTCTCCTTTGTTGTGTAGAAGCTTCTAGAGCTTTTGGGCAGGCATGCCCCAGCAGTGTGTGTCCCATCGGTCATGGTCAAGGTACTTTACCCTCAGGTGGGCTGGTAGATGGTGCTGACTACCCTGAGTCCCCCCCACCCCCACCCCCAGCCGACTCGAGGACTGGCAACACCGAGGGGACCAGTTTGTGTAAATAAGTTTTTAATAATGTTGCTGATGACTCGAACACCCAAGTAGATCGGCTTTCTATTCTGCTTCTCTGCACTTCAACCATGCACCGTGGGGAACAGCTCGCTGGAGCTTCACTGAGGCTTCCTTGACTTGATGCCAACGGCATTTTCATCTCAGCTTTAACCTACTTACTTTTTCTTTTTTCCTTTTCAGTAAACAAATACAGTGCCTTATGTTGAAGCGAGGGTTTGGGAGGAGTTTCGGGAAAATCACTCTTCACGTTTTAGAGGTTGTTTGTAATAACTTTGCCTGTGCTATAAAAATGTTAATAGCTTTTGAAGAATAAAAGCCCTGTAATAATTGCCCATCTATAAGCAGAGTCTTACGGTTTTAGCTTCAATCTATGGTCCCAAGTGTGAAAGAGTAACATAATACCTTCTATTTATGCATGGTTTATGAACTGATTTGCACGAGGGGCTTTGTATTTATAAAAATGCACCTTACTTCGTATGCATCCTAACCATTTAATATTTGATTTGCCAAGAGGGCAAAATTTTGTTTTTAAAATGTAGCAGGACGACCTTAGACTATAGAGATGACGTTAAGTGCATCTTAAAACAGTTCTGAAAGATGACTTTGTAAGATCAGACCCTAACTATAGGCCCTCAGGCATTTTAGAAATTCATGGGGTTTAATTTCCATTCCTCTTGCTGATACATAAGTCATAATAAGAGTAACAAAGAATTTCCTTAATGAATTGGTTGAATATAGTGCCTATAACACTGAAGAATGTTTCCAATTCTAAAATTTGGAAGGGTGGTGTTTAAAGGCACTGTAGTTAGTTATCTCAACAGGTGGTAGCCGGTAATTGATAATTATATTTAAAGTATGTGCATTCATTGTGGTTAGTAGTAATATAGCATTTTTATCCACAGATCTCAAAGCATGTGTGAATAAATATGCATTATTTCCCTATTTTAAATAGCCAGAGACTCGCCGAACGTTAATTAGATATAAGCAGACAGAGAAACTTCATGTCCCCTGCTTGCTTGGAGCTACGAAAAAAAAATTCTTCCCAGACACTGGGATAAAGAACACAGTGTACCTGATCTCTAAATAACAACTATTCGGGGGCATGGCCCCAGCTCCAAGTGCAGCCCCATGAAGGGCAAAATGGCCCTGTACACATCTTCCTCCAAGCTCTTCACACCTAGGCCAGCAGAACATTCTCACAAAGCTCAGTCAGAGGAGACCTCAGTAATTATTCCTTTGAATCCTGCTCTGTTACCTCTAGCTGTGCAGCCGGTGAACCAAGGATGGTGGCGGGGCGGGGGGTGACAGAATTTCTTCCACCCCTCAAAGGACATCCTTCCAAAACCTGCTTAACTTCCTGGTTAGGAAACTATGTACTGGAATACCCGCTATGTGGCAGGCTCCTGGCTGGGTCAGACAGCCACGGCTGCGGTGGGACCGGCGTTCCAGGGGAGAAAGGGAATGTGCATGGCGCTTCCTTCTGGTACAGATGTAACACGTCCATCGGCCCCCATCCTGCCCCCGCGAAGCTGTCCCACCTTCCTAACAACCCCTTTCCCAGCCTGTTTTCCGCGTATCCGCATCAGAGAGGGAAACATTTTTGAGCTTTATTTCTGTCGCTTGTATTATTTCAATTTTTTCAAATTTGTGTTATGAAAACAACAGCTATAGGGAACATGGTTCCTCAAACTATATGCCCCACCTTCTACCCCCTGCTCTCTCATAATCATAGCAAATGAAGAGGCACATTTCCCAGCAAAGGAGGGGCTGCAGGCCTGCCTTATGATTTAGCCCCCGCATGATGAGGGTCTTTCCTGGGCCAGACCCGGGGGTCTCTAACACTCGGTGGCTCCCAGCCCCCAGACCCAAGGCTGTTCTGTGCTGGAAGAAGGAGCGAGTTGGCCCCTAGGAACTCCTTGTGTTGCCGGATCACAACAGCCCCTGAATTGCTTCCTCCTTTCTCATTATACTTCTTTCTTCCTGGAAGATTCCAGAAATGTTTTTCTGATTTCAATTCCCCAAGGTCCATCTTCTTTCTTTGTTCTCCTCTGTATTGTCTCCACTCACCAAATACATGATTCTCCGAGGAAAAGGACCTTGCTTATTCTGGTCCAGTCCTTACTGAACCACAAGGTGTTGGCCTTGGAACCAAGAGTTGGAGCAGAAGAGCTTTGATTATCAACTGAGATGACCCTAGGATTGGGGGGGGGGCGAGAAAGCAAGGAGTGGTTACCTTTGGGCCCACAACCTCTCCTACAATTCATAATTGTGTCTATTACTAAATGTGCATCAGCCCAGCTTTGTGATGAGCTTCTTACTTGAGCGTAGGCAACTCCGGAGCTCTGTGTTCTGTTGCTTAGGTTCATGTTTCACGGGCAGCTGTTCACAACCCTAAAAAGTGGAGTGAGTGGTGATGGGCGGTAGAGAGAGGTTTTGGCCGAAGGGTGATGCCCGGGGCAGGAATGTTCCTGGCTCTCGCTCCATGAGGACCGCTCAGCTGTTCAGGAGTGGTTCTCCTGGAATAGCAGTAACGTGCAGCTGAAGGTCGCCAACAACCCCGTGCTCTTTGTACCAGGGCTGGACTCCTGGAACAGCTGGTTTGTTTGTACATCACCGACATTCCAAGCCTCAGACGCACTGGGGCTCGGGGCCACAGTGGGCTCCCAGGGAATTACCGAATGATACCCAGCCTCTCCCAGCAATTTCGAAAGATCTGGGTGGGATCTGAATGTGCAGGAGAAAATATAATAGCTGGAAAGTCCCTTGGAAATTAAATGGGCCACGGGCCTGCCTGGCTTGCATAGCTTTTGTTGTTGTTGTTTTTGTTGTTGTTTTAATATGTCTGTGATGTACATTTCCCATCCCTTGCCTAAACTCTCCACTAACTCTTCGGGAGAAGTCAGGATTCTCTTTCGTCTCATCGTCATCACTGTGTTGGGGTCTTAGGGAATGAATCATTGGGAGTTTATATTCAAATGTCCATTCAGGCAACTGGCTTCATGACTCCCCTGCCCTACAGTGGAAACAGCTTAGAATTCCACTCTTCTTCCGAACCCGAGCTCTCGCTTCTCACCTGGCCTCAGCGTTGATCGCTGCATGTGACCCCTTCGCTGTAGGCTGAGAAAGTCAAGAAAGGGAGGGAAGAAGTACCCCAGGACCTGCCACCACTATTACCAGACTAGGTACATGGAACTTTAAGAAAAGTCGTTGTAGACCTGTTCTGTAAATCTAGTAGACTGTTACTGGTGAGCCACTAAGGACATGTAAGAGATTCTCTACATCGTAGTCTCAGGAATACGCCTAAGAGGGGTCTCCAGGGCAAGGAGTACCTCTGTATACCCCCTTAGCAGCTCCTCCAAAAATAACCCACTTAAGAAAGCACCAGCATGGAGAAATGGCTGCCAGGGACCTGAAGCACCCCGACCTTTACAGCCTTGGCTAACCGGGAGTAGGAGCACCCCATCTCCCGCCCCTTGTCCAGCTGGAGACAACGTGATGTCCGCACATGTCCCCACGGTGACATTGTTCCGCGTGGCTGGCTCCTGGCTTGCCGGGTGCCCCTCCTCCCTGCACGGTGTGGGTTGCTTTGACGCCAGAAACTGACCATCACGTATGTTACCATTTCAGTGGGAAATGCACGTTCCAAATTCTCCCAGGACTGCCGCAAAAACAAACTTGTGAAATACAACCTGTTCGTAAGTTGTGGACTGCCTGTGTTTAATACTTTTTTTTTTTTTTTGGCAGTACGACACACTTTGGAAATGTTATGCTTCTTACGGAAGAGGAGGTTCTGGAAACTGTTTAAAATTCACAGATTTTTGGGTTCTTTCTTTAGCATATATTTCATTTATTCTTTGGCTGTCTATTTGACACATGGGCAGGTCACCGTCCCGGTTAATCTTCAACAGATATTCCAGCATTGCTATCTTCCAAATGTATCAAGATGAGCTTGGGTAGTTTCTTTCTTTTTTTTTTTTTTTGCTTGGGTAGATTCTTTTACCAAAGGACAATATCCTAGGTGACAGGATACGTCCAATTTTTTTCCACTGAGCACACAAAGGATCACTCTAGGACGGACCTTCATCTCCGACTTCAGAAGCTGCAGGTATATAGCGTCTGGTAGAAATCTCTCGTATTCTCTTGGATGTAAGCACAGGCTTTTGCTCCAACTATCTGGCAGTGTTTTATCTTGCTAAACCCACTCTTTACACTTTCTAGCTTTTCCAGTTTTCCAGGCCTCTGGTTTTGTTATCACGGTTTCCCTTTTGACATGGGGAGTCGTGACATGGGTGGTTGATCACTTTGATGAGTCTGGGTAGCCACAGGGACAGATCTGGTGTAGGGTTTCTGACCAATGCAGACACGTCTGAGTTCACCGGGAAAGCCCGCCGCTTTGTTCGTGGGACCTGTCCGTTCTTTCTGCTGCAACAGCCCTTGGACTGCACAAGCCCATTTTTCTCCAACCTGTGTCTTCGAGGTGAGACTGCAGGCTCAGCCTCCCACAAAGCTTTGCCTTCCCCCTCAGAGCCAGTGGTCCATGCTTCACACGGGATCAGCCCTGCAGGGACGGCTGCCTCCTTAACCATGGCATGGCCTCCAGCCCCCTGTCTCACTGCTACCAGTTTTCATGGGAAATAGATGCAGCGACAAAATTCATTGCATTCTCTCCGCCAGCAAGCCTACTGTGTGCCACGTACTGAGTTGGAAATAGGAGTGGGACACAGTCTGTGGTCTCAAGAACGTGTCAGTGACCCAGGCACAGAGAGAATGCTTATAGAGCCTCAGAATACACAGACAGGGATGCTACCCCAGGGTGTTGCAGGAAGTGAGTGAGAAACCAGCTTGCGGGAAGATGGGATCGGGAAGACTTCCTGGAGGAAGTAAATTCAGCCTCAGTTTTAAAGGATGCATGAGAACAGGCACGGGAAGGACATTCTTAGACAAGAGGTCACTCTGAGCCCAGCAGAGTATCAGGGTGCCGGGATAGGGGCCGTGAGAAGCACTTCACCTGCTGATATGGAAAACCCCTCCTCAGTTACCCCTCCCCCCACCCTGCCACGTCCTGACCTCACTGGAGGCCAGTGGCCCTCATTTGGTGAGTCTCCCTGGTGGCCAGTCCCACACTTGTTGGCACACAAACACCTGCGCTTATTATAACTCTAAAATGCCTCTGGGGGATAGTAATGATTCTAGATTGAAAGCGTATGGGCATGAATTGGAAAAAAGTAGTAATCGGTTAAAAATGTTCTCCGAGTCTGCGATCTCAAATATCTCAAAATATACATGGTTACACGTGGTCTTTCTATGGGCCTTGCAGCAAAAGCTACCTTCCCAGTGGCAGTTCTTGAGGAAGATTGCAATAGGCAGATCACCAGTATTAATGAAGAGAGATGTTGTCTGGTGGTTTGCACACAAATTCTGAGTTCTGAGCATTCTGCAGCTTCTAAAGAGGAAAAGAGCTGGCCTTGATGTGCTCCAGGATTTGGGGTTAGATTGACAGAGGGCAGACTTGCAGAAGATGGCGTCTCTCCTGGAACCAAGGACACACATACACAGTCATCTCTCTGTCGTGGGCAAATCACACAAAACGCATCCCGGTTAGGCGCACAAGCCTGGGCGCCAGAGGGGGAATGAAGGTTGATCCATGCTTTCATTCATTCAGCACCTGTGTGTTGAACTCCTACTATGTGCCGAGAGAGAAGGGTAACATCAGCGTGGTGCCTGTCCTCCTCAAGCTTACAATTTTGTGGGGAAATCAGACATGGAGTAAGTCATTGTAAATATCACAAATATTTCAGTAGGGAAGGTAAGGAATGGAGCAGGAAATGGCAACACAGGAAGTTAACCATGTGTTGGGTTTCAAGGAAGACCCCAGTTGCGGGTGTAAGGACAAAATGTGATTGATGAAATGGGGAATGGGTTGTAGGAAGACATTGTAGGCAAAGGGAACAGTTGGGGCTCCACCACGAGGCAGGGGGAAAGGTGGAAGGGGCTAACCCATGGCCTGCTTCCTGTACTGAAGCTTTCAAGAAAGACTTGTTGAGAACCTAATGTGCAAGCTCTCCCCTAGTCACTGAGGATGGAACCCTGAAGGGTCTAGTAAATTCTCTATGCTTAAGGAGCTTCCTCTTTGGGGGAACTTTGTCCCAAAGGCAAAGAGAAGCACTGATGGGGTCAATACAGACAGATGACACGAACAATTTTGCATTGACCTTGGCTCATCGTATATGAATACATATTAAGGAGACAGTGTTTGTGAATAAAGGAGGAAATGCTAGCAGAATCCCTTTTCACTCAATACTTTAACCAACTTATAAGCTTCAATATGTTATATACTGTTTTCTCTGGGAACAAAAATTTGTGGCGATTTTGAGACTGTTTTTTAAGGATCCCAAACAAGGGATGTATCATGATCTAAACGTTCATGCTTTACACTGAATAAGATGTCGTATTTCTGATATCAACACTTCTGGAATGACATGTTTAAGGAATGTTTCTTAATGGACAGTTGCCTGCAAATCTGCCCTCGGTTACTCTTATTACTGCTGAATCAGCGCAGTTGATAAGAAATGCCAAACTCTAACATGTTTGGTTAAGCAGACCACCTGCCTGTTCGTAATATGGACATTAATTCTCATAAACAGTGACTTCAGCTATATGAAATGCCTGATTTCCTTTCATGATATGTTTATTCATAGGCAATTACTTCTCTTTCATGTGATTTTACAATGGGCCATACAAACTTTTTTATCCTCCAGTGTAGATTTTAAATAATTTTATTATTTACATGAAATTTACATGTAAAATGCTTATGAGTCAGATCATTTATATGTGAAATGTTTTCACAAGGTCTTTGGGTCGTTTTTGGTATGAAGTAAGAAGTAACCTTTTTGATGAAGTACAATATGAAGACCAGAAGGGTTCGCAGTGGTGACAGACAACCACAGGCGTTCGAATGTGTGGTAGTATAATTTTAATAGCCATTAATAAAGTGGTAGCAGTACCCGTTGGCCTTGCTATGAATTCTGGGTACACTATTAAGCCCTGTGGTTCCTCGCAGAATCCTTTAAGCCAAAACTCCTTCAGAATTCAGGATTTTTGGATTCTAGAAAAGTAACTGTCTATTATTTAACACAACAAATGAAATCTAGGGCCACCTCCAACAGTTAAGCGTAATTAACATTTCTTCCACAAAACTCATGAACATTCAAAGTCAGTGAGGTGAATAAAGAGTATAAGGCAGTGTAGGTTGTTTCGTCATGAAATGAGTTTCCGTCCTCCTGTTTTCAGAGCCTTCCAGATTTTAGAATACAGATAAGAGATTATGGACCTGCCATAGAACCCCAAGGGATTTTGGAAAATCCCAAAGTCCAGTCTCTGGCATTCAGACCAAGAGATGGCAGGTATGTGCGGAAATACCAGTTACCCCTATTGGAATATACAGATTTCTTATGTTTTCCATATAGTATGACTATAGGTGGCTTGGTTAATAGTGTTACTTTAAAGAAGCCGGGGGGTGCGCCTGGGTAGCTCAGTCAGTTAAGCGTCCAGCTCTTGGTTTTGGCTCAGGTCATGATCTCATGGAGCCCCACATGAGACTGAGCGTGGAGTCTGAAAAAGTTTCTCTCTCCCTCTCCCTCTGCCCCTCCCCACCTCAGGTGCTCTCTCTCTCCCTCTCTCTCTCTCAAAAATAAATAAATCCTCAAAAAAAAAAAGAAGTTGGGGGAAAAAAGTAAATGATTGAGTGAATGAACGTGGGCATGAAGGAACAGTCATAAGGTGCCAAAATTGTAGGTAACATCCAACCCTTCTTTGTTTCTTAGCTGCTTGATCCTTAGAATTGAGGTTCTGGGACCACATGAACCCCCAATTCTTCCCTTCCACGTAGGGATTCTGTATCAAAATGACTTCTCAAAAATGTTCCAGGAACTAAGTACCAAAGGAGGAATTTTAAGGACCAGAACAGGTCAAGCTCGTTCTTCCCTTAAGACCTTTGTGGTTGCTCTTCCCTCTGCCTAGAACTTTCCTTCCCAATTTCCCACTCTGGCTCCGTATCATCTTTCAGGTCCCAGCCCCCACGCAGTCCTCAGCGTCCTGCCCTGTGCTCCCAGCCACTGGCCCCTTCCCTAGCCCTGGTTCCTCATCCCTCTCTGATAGTCCTGTGTGTGTTCCCTTCTGGTCGATCTGAATCCCTTGCTCGCATGTGACGCATTAGGGCAGGAGCTTTCTTTAGGGCCTGAATCCCTTAGGGGCCAGGACAGTGACAGACACACAGTAGCTCTCAACAACTATGTATTAAATGAGTAAATAAGTGAATGAATATTTCCATTATTGCTGGTACATAATAGAGATCTGACCTACCCGTAAGGACCGAATCATCTTTTCATTTGTAACTTTCAACTATTATAATTTTAGACAACGATGATGATAGCGTTATGAAAATTATTAAGGGCTTTTTTAAAAATTCAAGCAAAAATAGGTTTTCTCCTCCTCTTTTTTATTCACTTACCTACTCTAGTGCCTCATACCATCGTCTGAGTCTTTTTATGTCAAAAACGAACGAGAAAAGAGAGACAAGATAAAGTACTGAGGTCGTAATTTTTTAACAACTCTTTCTTCTAGATAAATGCTCTTTTGGCTAAAAACCAAAACAAAACAAAAAGCAACTCTCTGAGAATATTCTAAGACATATGTGGTTTTTGAAAAATCTCCCTTGTAATCCCCTGTAATATTATCATCACTGCTCCTTGCAGTGTTGGATTCTTTCCGTTCTTAGTAAACGATATTTTTGTTAGTTTCTTAAAATTGACAAAAGCTTTTACAATACTATAGTCTAACATTCAGTATGCTGCAAAAACTTTGATATTTGTCTCGTACAAATAAGTGTTTTCCTCAAGAGTTAAGTTTATCTTGCAGTGGAAAAAAATGATTGACTTTGTGGAGCTTTTGCCTTGAAAGGGAGCTAGTTAAAAATTAGATTGAAAAGATATAAACCCAAATAGAGACAGAGGAGGCAGAAAACAGCACTGTTGGCACTTCAGAGGAAATAAGGAGGAAGGACACTAATATCTAATGCTTGATGCTTTTGGTGATATTATATCCCGAATAATCCTGAAGAGGTTTAATGGAAAAAAATCATTCCACATATCTGATTATAAAGGAAAACCAAAAATTGATGAATAGTTTGCTACTTTCAAAGGGTAAAAATAGGGTAATTAATTTTAGATTGTTTGACACGTTTTGGCTTTCTAAAATTAAATTTCCCAGAGAAATGGACTCAGAAGAAATTTCACAAAACAACATTAATTAAAACGGTTAGAAAAAGCATTAGTATAGTAACAGTTGTAGAGTGTGAAACTGAGGGAAAATGGAGTCGTATTTCTAGCTTTGCTGATGACTTCAGTGAGGGGACCTTCTGGGGAGCAGGGAGGCCTTCCTTGCCTTAAGTTTATTCTTTAACAAGACGCGGGGCAGCCACAGCCACCAAGAACTTCCCAAGCGAGAGCCACTGTCACAGACTCCGAGTTTGGCCCTATAAATAGGTCCCCTTGTGTCAGGCTTGTCATGGACGTCAACTGGGACGTGCAAAGGAACCAGGGAGGCTGGAGAGAGCTCTGCTCATATGAGCAACCCAGAAGCACGCTAACCACATTCTTTAAATATTTTCTCCTGACTATCATCATAACCTCTGTCTTATCTGGATTAATCCTTTTCTGGCTGACTTTGATCCCAGTCCCCCGTTGGGCCCCTCAGATGCTGAATAAATTGTGAAATTGTGGTGTCAGGATTAGAGATAAAAGAGGAGATGTAGACCATGTGTCATCAGCATACTGATCTCAGAGTGAAAATACCTCTGCTTTTCCTCAAGTTATCTCACACGAACTTGGAACAGGTGGGTGATTACCATCAGATCCTAGCGGCAAACCCTGCAAGGTTGGGTCAGTGGGGGAGGGCGGTTGCGGGAGTGGGGTGGGGATCTGGGGGGATCTTCTTTTGTGCCAGGCCCCCTGGGGGCAGCTTCCTGGGTTTCCCTGTGCACTCATGGAGGCTTGAATGCAGGTACAATAATTACCCCACAGAGACTGCAACTCCAGAGGCCACTTGTTTGCCTGCTGGTGAGATGAATACCCTAACCCATGGCTCAGAAACCAGCCCCATTGACAGCCCCTCAGATTTGGCTTCTCAGCCCTCTGGGCCGTGAGGCACTTTCACTGTGTCCTTCACATAATTATTCATAATTATTCGATACCAGCCTTGGTTCAGGATTTCCTCCTCCTTTGAAGCCGACTCCCCGTCATCATCTACCAACCTCAGTATCAGCCCCTTGCTTTCTCTGAGGCTGGGTATCTGGTTTGAAGGTTTTCTTTCCACACGGTTCCCTGAATCTGCTCCCCTCCTTGGTGACTTAACACATACTGAAATCTTATCCCCTGGAGAGTCATGATCTTCCTAGGAATGGCGGGGGCTTCTCTCTGGTTTACCACCCCAGTGCTCGGTCCATAGCAGACACTCAGTCAACACATGTTGTATCAATTCATTAGCCAAACACTTTGATCTCTTCTAAGAGCTTTCTTTACCATTTCTGGTAAGGTTCCCTTCTGATTCATTAAAAACGAGAGAAATTTACTCCATCTGTTTGTCTCTCCTTTATCAAAAAAAGATAGCCCTTCATCCGTTCTTCTTGTTTAGGTCTACTCCATCTTCCTGGTGCTCCGGATGGGACTCCCTCTGCTTCGTCTGGATACTCGTGAATCCTCGCTGTGTTGGTGCTCCCCCATGCTCATAGCTTCATAGTTTCCTTTCCCTGTTAGATTATAAAATGCACAAATCTCAATCATCCTTTGAAAAATCTACCTTCAACTCTGTATCCCCCAACACACCTGTCTCATTCATTTCAGAACTACTCTCTTGAAAGAATAGTTTGTACTTTATTACTGCATTATTCCATTTTAATTTTACCTCCACTTCTACTTTTTTTTCTCACTTCTACTTTTCTTCTGAGGTCTCAGAGGTCACTGGTGACCTCCTCATTCCTAAATCCAGTGGCATCTTTTCCGTCCTGATCTAAAACATAGTTTCTATTGTTGGCCCCATGCCCTTTCCATCAGTTTGTCTTCTTAAAACTTTCTTGGTTCTCCTGCCTGGCCACTTTCTCCCTGAGTCCTACCCTAGACCCTCCCACACTCACTGTCTAGGTGAGAGATGATAGTGGCTTGTATTTGGATAGTGGTTATCAGAGACGGAAAAAGTAGCTGATTAAAGAAGTATTTATACGACAAAGTTGACCAGAGTTGATAATGTACTGGAAGTGAAGAGTAAGAGAAGGAGGTCACCAAGATAACCCCTAGCCTTCTGACTTGTACAACTTGTCACTGGCATTAGTCACTGACTTAGAAAGCACTCCGTGAATTCAACTTTACACGGGCTGAGATTGAGAGGTCTTTGAAATCTCCAAGAATATATGTCAAGTATGTCTTCAGTTCGGTCTGAAGGCTTGGAGGAGCAGACTGAACTAAAGGTAAGTGAAGGACATATTGCTGAGTCACCTGTATACAGTTAGGAATTGAGGACATGAATGAGACACTACTGAGTGAAAGGAGAGGATGAGAAGGGGAAAGGGTCAAGTCTAAAAAATCGGAATAATGGGCGGGGCAAGACAGGTCTAAAGGGCAGACTGAGAGGTAAACAGAGATGTCAGGTGGTGGGGGGGAAATTTGGGTAGTGTTGGGGCATGGAAGCCAAGGAGAAGAATGGTTTTTAAACAAAATAGTTCGTAAACATATTTAAAATGAAGTACAATAAAAAAAATACTGTTAACTAATTCAGCAAGTTGTGCTTCCTTCTATAAAGTGTAAACTTGATATTCACTTCAGCAAAAATAATTTAAAATATATGCCTGTTGACTTCAAACATTTTTTTTTATTACTTGAGTTTCCAGAACTTAGATAAGGAAATTAGAGAAAGGCAGGCCACTCATGGCTGACTCTCTTCTTTATGTGCAAACTTAGAAGACCCTTTCCAGAATGAAACCATCTGTCTTTTCTAGTATAATATACAACCGAGAGCACTAGAGCATCGTGGTGGTCAAGACAGTCGAAAGAAATGGGTTTGACTGGTCTGCTTTGGGCTGACTTCACTTTTTAAAAAATTTATTATCTTGACCAATGGAATTGCTAGAACGAGCCGTATGTGTCTGAGTCATTCATAGCTACTCATTGGAAGGGTCGTCCTGGAACACGAGTACCAGGCAGATGACTAGTGTTTGTTTATTTTTTTTAAAGATTTTATTTATTTATTTATTTGACAGAGAGAGACACAGCGCGAGAGGAAGCACAAGTGGGGGAGTGGGAAAGGGAGAAGCAGGCTTCCTGCTGAAGGGAGCCTGATGCAGGCTCGTTCGCAGGACCCCGGCAGCATGACCTGAGCTGAAGGCAGACACCTAACGACTGAGCTACATGACTAGTGTTTATAATCAGGTGCATTTATTTATATGGCCTCCAGGTTAGCTTTTATATCTGCTTTCCATTCTGTAACTGGAACACATGTTAGCTTTGGCAATTGGCCTGGCTCCTACTACTACTAAATTTTCTGAGAGGTGGCAAATATCACTTGATTTCTCATATTAATATATCTTCTTACAAATCAAATCACATTGAACCTCATTAACTATGCTTGATGTTATTTATGTTCTAATTAAAATAATGAGCAGCTTGTGTTTCTTTACAAAATTAAATTTCCAGAATCTCATTCTATGTGAGCGTCTGCATTCTATAATCAACGAATGTCCTTAGTGCCCTTAAATGATAACGATACTCTCTCCAGTGTTTGGGGAATGAGACGGGGTCTTCAGAACCATTAAAATAAAAAAAACCCATTAAAATAAAAAAAAAAGCAAAAACAAAAACAAGCCATCGACTTTCACACTATTGTTCCATTTAATGAGCAGAGGTCGTTTGCTGTGGGGATATTGACAGTGTGTGGCAGGCTGAAAGCATTCTCTTTTCACCTAGAAAAGGGTCATGGGATGAGTTTACTTAATCTGTGGCCTTTGTTCCTAAAAACTACTTCAAGGAACAGATAGAGTTGTTTCCAGCAGCAGAGTTCTCTTGAGAGAATGAGCCCCAGTAACTCCGTTGTCTCCTCTGAGGTATCGTCCCCAGCCTCCAGCTTCGCTCCGAAAAATCAAAGAGCAGGTGGTAAGGAATTTGTCTGAACTTCATCTCTTTCTCGTCGTCTCTTTGTGTCACATATGGCTTTTCAGGTGATCCTGAATGTAAATCACACATTTTTCGATGGAGGTTGTAGATTTTGTTTTGATTTCCTATTGCTCTTCGAGCATGCGGTACTTTTCTTTACATTCAGTCACATCTCTTAATGTGCAGTGCATCGGCCCGATTTATTTCTCTGTTTAGCAGCTGTGGTCTTTCTGAACTGTGGCGATCCAGATGTTATTTAGACACTGTAGATTAATGTGACAACTGCGCTCCCCTGTGACAGTCTGTTAGAAGTGGGTAGTCTGGGATGCTGGTATGGGACATGGGCCCAGGACGGGAAACCCTGGGGCCAGCCACGTGTGGGAGAGAGGGATCCGGAGGCTGCTGGTGTCATGTCAACGCTGAATTTGCTTTAGGACTCTGAGCAGGTCCCTTAACTTTTCCATCATAGATCAGTCAAACCAATAGAGTAATAACTATCCTCCTTGATTTTCTAGAAAGTTGGTAATTAAGAAACCCAAGAATTTGGCGATAGCAATTTCTAATTTCTGTTCCATATTGACATAACAGTTTACTGGAGGAGCTCCTTTTTTTTTTAATTTACATGACAGAGAGAGAGAGAGAGATCACAAGTAGGCAGAGAGGCAGGCAGAGAGAGGAGGAAGCAGGCTCCCCGCTGAGCAGAGAGCCCGATGCAGGGCTCGATCCCAGGACCCTGAGATCACGACCTGAGCCGAAGGCAGCGGCTTAACCCACTGAGCCACCCAGGCGCCCAGAGGAGCTCCTATTAGATCCTCTGTAGTTACCAGGAACTCCTCTTCCTGCACGCCCTCCCTGACCCTGGAGAGAACAGCAGTTATCATAAGAGCGAACTTATGTCTTACGTTGAACAGCGATGGTAACAATTACAGTACAGGGGGACGCCTATGGCTATGTGTGTCTCATAAATGCCTGCGACAAAGTTCCTGTAAGTTATCTCTCTGACACACACATAGTAATCTAGGTGTCAGTGAATATTTAATCCCAGGATCACCTGCAGGTTTTCCAACCCCCACCAGCAGCCCTAAGGAATAGGGAAAGAAAGAATTAGACGGAGAAGGAGAAAAAGAAGAGAAGGAGGAGAAAACAGAAAGAAAACATAACAGTGTTTATGGATCAGACTCATGCTATAGGTCACCTTAACCCCCTAGAATAACAATTCCAGCCCATTTCTAGAAGTCACCAGCACAAGCATGTCAGGTAAGAATGTGTCTCATCCATTTATAAAAAAAAGATCAGTTTTATTGCCCTCAAAGAGTTGAAAAACCAACGTGGTCTGAGTGCCAGTCTTTTTTTTTTTTCTTTAGATTTTATTTATTTTTTTGAGAGAAAGAGAGAGCGAGCACAAGGGGGGTGGGCAGAAGGAGAGGGAGAAGCAGACTCCCCACTGAACAAGGAGCCCGACATGGGGCTCGATCCCAGGACCCCAGGATCATGAGCTGAGCTGAAGGCAGATGCTTAGCGATTGAGCCACCCAGGCGTGCCCTGAGTGCCAGTCTTGACTGTGTTCATAAAACGTACAGTGACATAGATTCGTACAGGTTTGGAACAGAGTCAGTTGCCTCCTGCCCTTTCTTCCTGCCATTTGCCTGGTACTGTTCTAGGCTCTGGCAGTGTGGGAATAAATATACTTCCTTTCTAGAGAGGAAATGGCCAATAAATAAGTAAACAAATAAGCAGAGTAAGTTCAGAGAATGGGAAGTGTTATGTTGTAAATAAAACAGAGATTGGGGCACCTGGGTGTTTCAGGTGGTTGGGTTTCCAACTCTTAATTTCAGCTCAGGTCACGATCTTGGGGTCATGAGATCAAGCCCCACATGGGGCTCTGTGCTTATGAGGGGAGTCTGCTTGGGTTTCTCTCTTTCCTTCTGCCCCTCCCACTCTCTCTCATTAAAAATAAATAAATAAATCATTAACCAAGAAAAGAAGGAGAAGGAGAAGAAGAACAAGAAGAACAAGAAGGAGGAGGAGGAGGAGAAAAGAAAAGAGAGTCATAAGATGGTGACTGGGGAAAAAAAAAGATGGTGACTGGAATAGCGAAGTTAACTAGTTAGGATCATGAGGGACACCTTTCTGAAGGGGTGATTGGTATGTGGGAGCTTGAAGGATGAGAAAGAACCAGCCCATGTGAGAAGCTCTGGGAAGATGCAGAGATGGGCAACTGTAAAGAGTCACAAGTTAAAAAAAAAAAAAAAAGAAAGATTTTTTTGAAGAACAGAACAGCATCAGCTGGAATTCAGTGAGCAGGGGGACCATGGTTTGATATGACAGATGTTGGAAAAAGGAAGACAGTGCATTTCCCTGTGTGCTGATCAGGGCTGAGGTGCCCCAGCAAGAACTGACCTACAGATGAGATCACAAAAATGATGAGAAGTTGCAAAAACTTGATGCATTATGTCTTCATTGAAATTTGCTAGGGATCATTCTCTTGAAAAGGGAAGACTGGGACGCTTGGGTGGCTCAGTCAGTTAAGTGTCTGCCTTCCGCTCAGGTCATGATCCCAGGGTCCTGGGATCGAGTCCCACATCGGGTTCCTTGCTCAGCAGTGAACCTGCTTCTGCCTCTGCCTGCTGTTCTCCCTGCTTGTGCTTGCTCTCTTTACCTCTCTTTCTCCCTCTCTGACAAATAAGTAAAATCTTTTAAAAAAAGAAAGAAAGAGAAACGAAGGAAGGAAAGAAAGAAAGGAAAGAAAGGAAGGAAGGAAGGAAGAAAGAAAGGAAGGCAGGAAGGAAGGCAGGCAAGGCCAGGCCAGGCCAGGCCAGGGAGAAGAGCCATGAAAAGGTCTTGGAACATTTGCCAAGTGTTCTATTGGAAGACTGCGTGGGTGGCAGCTCCAGAGGGTAATCTGGGGCCCCTGAATGGGGCCATCGCACAGCAGAACTCTACCACTTACAAGGAAGGACTTGACCCCTCAGCCTCATCTGAATATGCAACAAGCATCCCCATAAGACTGTTAGTGTTTGGTTACAGACTGTTGTCAGGCAAGGCTGGGCATGAGATTTTTAAGGCCAGTAGGTCTTACACTGTGTATGTGTGTTGTCACTCCAACACAGTGCTTGGCAGGTCATGCTTAGTAAATGTTTGCTAAAGGAACAAACAACTGAAATGCAGCAGTGATTGGTCCAAGGACTGACCTGGGGGACCCCTAAGAACACACCTAGTTCCAGGATTTTATAATTTAGTGATATGAGTAAAATCAGAATTGTTTTCAATACTAAAAAAAAATTATATGGGAAAAAAATTATTAACTCAGGTGGGAAGTCTTAAAAACTAACCTCTCAAACTATAGCAAATACTCTTACTCTTTTCATTCCTCAAAGCCACACAAAGCGAACTCTCCTGCGTTTCCTAAAGCTATAGGCGATGACACCATTGCTGCTTGAAAATAATGCCAGAAATCTTATTTAACTTACAGGGGATTTTCTGATCATTTTGGCCTTTAAGTGTGGGGTTTCAAAGGTTGATCTGAAACACACCACTTAAAATTGCCTTTAGGATTTTAACCAAGCACATATGAAATAAATTTCACTATTTTATTCATTATACTTTATTAGTTAAAATTAGCTTTTAAAATATGCTGTCACCCCCTTTAAAAAAAATAGAATTTCAATAGTCTTAGCCTTAACGTCAAAGAAAAAAAAAAACACTGAAATTCTTAGACTAGTTTCATAATTCAGAGTATAAAAAATGTTGACATGTACTCTATTGTACGTTGATCAAAGACATTATTACAGTATGTTCTTTAATTTAAGGTGATTCTTCTAATGTGTAGCACCAATTATTCTGATCTCTGCTGAGAAGGGATGACATGTGGTATTTTTATTTAACATAGATCTAGTAAGTTGGATAATTTAAGGGGATGGTTAAATACACCCAATACCTGAAATAAGCTTGCATATATGAAGTCTCAGTTTATGGAACTGGCCAAGACACCATCAGTAAGAATATAATTTAGAGGCAGCATTAGCATCGAAGGGGTTACAAAGGAGGCCGTGATTTTCCTTCATTCATTCAGTGAATACGTACTAGCCTGCGATGTGCCGGGTAGTGTTTGAGGGCTTGGGATAGAACAGTGAACCAGCAGGTGAAGCTCCCTGTTCCTACAGGGTTTGTCATAACTACAGAAGCTCGAGAATGAGGGATGAGTGAGCTGTTCATTAGAATCCTGCGGGCCATGTGTGTCTATATAGCGCTCTATAGTTAACAAAGTGCTTTCACAAACCCTAGTAGCTTGAAGCCTCCCCAAACCTACAAAAAAGGAATAATAATAATAACAATAAAACAGTAATATAATTAACCAGTGCTGAGTGTTTACCATGTGCACGCACTCCTCCGAAAAGCTCACATGCTTTACATGTTACAACAACCCTGTGAAGCGGATAGTATTATCCCCACATTGCAAATAAAAAAATTGAGACACAGAGCTAAGAATCACTTGCCCATAAGTGCGCAGCTAGTAATTGGTGGAACAGAGGCTCTGACCCACTACACTGTGGCTGTTCAAGGGGAGAGATGAGGCTCTGCAGATGGAAGTTGGATTTAGGTTTCCCGATTTTAAGCCCACTGCCTTCCCGCTGCACCCCACAGCTGCCTAGCACGAGCAATAACGCCATTGGAAGAATAATGAGTTTCTGCTGTACTTACGCTATGGGAGCAAACAACTACACAATCTTGTGGCTTACAACAACAAAGGTTTTTTTGTTCTTTGTTTGTTTTGTTTTTTGTTTTTTGTTTTTTTAACTTATATTACATGACCTGTAGGGGCGGCTCTGGTTCTTCTCCGTGGTGTCTCCGTACCAGAAGGACAAGCTATTTTCTCAGGCATGCTGCTCTCCCGGCAGAGAAAAAGAAAAATGGCAGACCGTGCAATGGCTCTTAAAGCTTATGCTTGGATATAGACTGTACCACTTCCGCTCGCATCTTGGCCAGAGCAGATCGTACAACCAGTGGGTGGAAATGTCCACCTCCCCCAGGAAGGGCACCAGGGAGATACTCTGTAGGTTGAGTCTCATACAGAGCAGTTATAAATATTTTGAACAATTGTGGCCCATTTTTTTAATAAACATATTAACTTTTAACAGTAATTTGTTTTCACACTACAAAGTTCCTGGCACTATTCTAGTTCTTTTTCAACTGTGACATCTTTTATTTTACCCAACCCTGTTGGCCACCTTATCCCCAGGTGATAGTTGAGCAAACTGAATAGAACAGACACACATAACTTGCCTTAAGTGACACAATTCTTAAAGGACTGAATCAGATTTTGAACACAGGTTTTCCCTTCTCAAACCCTACACTTTTCCTTTCAACATACTGCCTGTTGGTGGAGAAATTGCTAGTAAATCCGATTCTGGTTTGGGCAGATGAAAAATTCTTGTACGTGAATGTTTTCCAGCTAACAGTGAAAACAAAACTGCTTATGAGGTAATTAGTCATTCCAGCTGAGTTTTCCAGATTATTGAAGATTTACTCTTTTAAAATAAGAACTTTTAGATTTCTACTGAAAAACATTCTCTCTATTGAAAAACGCTTAAAAAATTCCCATTTGTAGGAATTCTCAGGTAGTCTTCGTGAGAGCATACGCGGAACAACTGATTGGTAATATTTCTTACGTCGGTGCCCACTTAACGCCAGCAGAAGTTTTAGTGGTGAAAGAATTTTCAGCTGAGTGTCATAATCAGCTGTACAAACGGGTTTGTTTACCTGTGACTGTCTTAAGTACCTAAAGGTCCCTAAAACAGAAGGACAGATTTGCTCAGGATGATGAGGACTTTTTCCATCAAGTAAGAACTTCCTTCCTGATGTCCATAGTCAAAAAGGCATTTGCAAAAAAAAAAAAAGGTATTTGTATCTGAAGAGATCTGTGGCCTTCATTAAATGGTTGCATTTTGGGATCTGAGTTTCCTGGTGATTCTTCTCAGGGGTATCAGTTTGGGACTCAAGAAACTTTTCCACTGAGACAGTCATCCTGAGAAATAGTCTTCACTATTAAAATGGAAAAGTGTGGAGATAAAAGGATCCACCACTACGCTTTTTCATACAGGCTAGGCCTTCTTTTCCCATATAATAAGAGTCATCTTTTTACGACTCTGAATTTAAGATATAAAACGAAGAGCTTGATTGTATAGTAATCACAATTGTATAGTAATCCTATAGTTATAGGATTCACTAGAATCCTATTTTCCCCCAAGGCAAAGTTTTATCTTCTTTAATGGGGAGAAATCTGTGTTCATAATATATCTTACATGTAAAGATACTCTCTCATATTTTAAGTTAAAATGGGTACAGCACATAAAATTATTGGTCACTGGGAATGAGATCGATCAATGAGAATGATTTCTTTTGGTGATATTTTATTCATTTCAGTACATTAATTAGAATACTTGCATTTGAATTAAAATATGTGATTGCTGATAATGTCACGTGCCCAGACTAGTCAATCACTCTTAATTATTTAAGTAAAGAGACAACTTTCTTTTATTATGCTCCTTCTAAGTCAAACAAATATGAAGTGCAAAGCTTTTAAGACCTCTAAAATCTCTCCATCAGATGTGTACTGCTGTGAAAGTAGAAATTGCTTTCATGGAGATTTGGAAGGGGGAAAAAATTTAAATAACGATGTGATTTAGTGTGCAGTTGGCAAATCAGCATACTTAAAATACATGAATATTAAAATAAAGAATGCCATAAACAAAGCTACTGACTTTCTAGTTATTGAGCAACTGACTTTTAAATAAGATCCTTTTCCACTAAAATTTTCTCCATAGACCTTCAGAGTTATTTTTGTTATTTTTCAAGATCACTGTTAGGTGAAAGCTGATTCTGTTCACAGAATTCACCTGCACATTTAAATGGACATAATTACTGTACAAAGGCTCAGGCATACCTTTGGGCTCAGTACTTTAGTTGAGACGTTTTATCCATAAAATGACACCTCGCTAATAAAAGGAATCAAAATGGCATTTACTCAGTGTGTAGTAAGTGCTGGGAGCTTGGCCATGTGTCTCAGTGAATCACACCTCAGAAGTCCTTGCACGTTAGAACGACAGTTACCCTTTGTGTGGCGCACGAGGAAGCCTGGTTGCTGTGGGATGGAGGTCTGTCCCAAGTCACAGAATCTGTGCAGCAAGAATTTGGACTCAGATTCCTGGCTTCAAAAGCCTGAGCTATTTACTCCCTTATCATCACTGCTTCCAGATCCCATGTTACCTTTGGAGAGATGAAGTGATTTTGATTTTCTTACAAATAAAGCCTTTGATCTCTCATGGGTCGCACATTTAATTTGAGGGTTTAATATGGCCTATGGACATCCAAAGTCACTGCTGTCTTTTTGATCCATTATTCCCAGTAAGAACCAGACAGAGAAGTTGATGGGATTATTTAAAATTTCTCAGGCTTCAGGCTAATTAGACCACTTTCTACCGAAGGCACAATTCCAATATCTGAGACAAAGAAACATTTTCATTCATCCCAAAAAGCATGAGACTCCCCCTATTTGTTTTCTTCAGTTGAATTCCTGCTCTCTCCTCCCCACAATCTTCAGGCTCTGAAAAGTAAATGATATTATCTTTTTTTTAAATGGAAGCACACATTTAATTTTTTACAATTAATCACCATTATCTAATCTATTTTGTTTAAACCAGGTTAATACTTACCAGAGGGATTGCAGACAATGTGACGTTTGCCTCAAAATTGAGATAGGAGGTGTCACACACCCAGTCAATGCTTTTTTCTTTTTTTACTGTGTGCTGTGAGTTGTGTAAGACTGATGATTCACAGACCTGTACCCCTGAAACAAACAATACATTATATGTTAATTTTAAAAAATAACTAAAAATTTAAAAATTTAAAAAATTTAAAAAATTAAATACACTTTACAACAAAGAATGGACATGTCTGAGTCTTCTTGAAATGACACCTCACTTGGCTGCATTTACAACAGATGTGTACATTGGTGCATTTGTGTTTGCTGTTAGCCCAGCTAGGCTTCCTCGGGTCAGGCTGTAGGCTCCTTGCCCGGGCCTCTGGTCACCCTCGTGTGACCCTTTCCCTGTAATTCTACCCCTGCCTGGAAAAGGAAGTTTGAATTACTGGATGGTAGTGAGCCGGTGGATCTGGACCTCGGGGCCCATGCGTGTTCTTTCTGGTGGAGCATGTTTGCTCACGAAAAACCAAGGCTTACTACCTCTGTGTATAGTTGACAAGTGTGTTATAAAACAAAGTACTGTCCTGAGTTCTGGGGAAAGCCAGGGGTGGACTTTGGATGCCTTCCTACTGCCTGCAGGTGATGCTGTGAGCCACACCACCTTCGGCCCTTCCTTGTTTTCTCTTTCTTGAGAACTTTCTTCTCCTCCTTCTCCTTCTTCCTCTTCCTCTTCCTCTTCCTCTTCCTCTTCTTCTTTGGTAGTTATTGAAGCTTTAAAACATGATCGAAAAAATTTCTCTTTTAGGAATGTTTAAAAGAGAATAAGATAAGAATATCGGTCGGTTTAAGAACTAGATTGGAAAGTCTTTCTCCCGGTCTTTAGGACTGTTCAAGTACCGATGGCTTGAAGAAGCCTGGAATGTTTCTTATCCTTTGAGGTCTTTATAAACAGCAGAAAGCTTTGGTTAACGGAGCAGAATTTCCCTTATTTAGGTAGATGTTACACTGAATGTAATAATCCCTTTGAAGTGCAAATTCTTTTCATTTAAACATATTAAGCTGGAGGAATTCGGATGTGCGCGAAATGCCTTTTATTTCTTTGGTCACAACCTATTATTTTCTTTAACTTTGGGATTTCAGTTCCTGTATCGGGTTTCGGATTTCCAGAGACACATGACTAAAACAATCCAGCCACTAGTGGAGGTAACACCAAATGCCATCAGGACCCATTGCTCTGATGAAGTTAAGAGCAGGTTATCACTGTCAGCAAAAACACAGTGAACCCCAACACTCTGGGTCTGGGCATTGTGTTTACAGATCGTCTGTATTTAAATATGAGCAGGGCAGTAGACCTTCTGTAGGACACTTCCATCAGGACTCATTTAACAAAAGACAGTGCTTTCTGAACATTGGCAACTGTCTTCTGTTTGAATGCAACACAGAGGAATCCACTTTTACCCTAAACTTTAGGAGTTGGGTATAATTTAAATTTTAGAGCTTAATTTTTGTGTCATTTGGCAAGTATGACAGCCCCCTGGGACCCTGTTGGCTTTCCTCTTCTGCATGGTAGCCAGATCTATGTCTCTTGTATTGGGTAAATCTCCTAAGACAGTTTGAGTGTATGGGAGCTCTGTAAGCCCATCATCATAATGTACCCCCAAAGCACAAACCTCATAAACATTTTCAAATGTTTAATAGAAGAGATCATTAACTGTGTTTAGGAAGAAAGCTGATCAACAGTGAAAGAAAAGAGCTCATTATTATAAGGCAATTAACCTAGGACCTACATCAGGGCCTGGCCCTGCCTTCCCATTTGTTGACTCACCCTGCTTTGTATTGGAAAAGAAATTAAATCCAAACTCCCGGAGAATTTTTCTACTTTCCAGTAGAGATTCTAAGACTCCAGATTTGCCGGCATCTCCTGCAAGCTCAGGGGTCTGGATATGAATCAGGGATTAGTGTGAAGCTGCCATGAGTCTCTAAGAAGCATGTCTTCCAAGGGCCGGCCGTGAGGCTTGGAGCATACACCGCCGGCCAGAACTGGACTTCCTTGTTTGTGGGAGAGGATAGATACAGAGAATAAGCCTCATCAGACTAGTTCTTTCACAGCCAGTTCTAAAATCTGGGTTTTTTCATTGTTACCCCTTTTTTTTCCCTCCTAAATGGTAAGACCGAAGGACTGACAAGTTGTATTCTGAAGGTGTTGGGTATATACCGTCCACTACACCGTGTCTTGGTTCCCATACCCCCTTCGTGCATTCCTTCTTTGCTGTTCATTCTACACCGTTCTATGACTTCATCTATTCCGTTAGAAAACGCAGGTTTTGGTGTTCCTGCGGTGTCCATTAAAGGCATACTGAGCTCTCTGGGGCCCTATCCACTCTGCACTATCTGCTGGACAGATGGGTAGGTTCCAGTCATCCCACAAATGGTGCGGAATCCAGTGCTTCTTCCCTTCTAGGGCTTTCGAGGTTATTCTGATCATTCTAAATGATTTCATCCCAAAAGTTATAAGAACAAAATGCATGAGATAATTGTCTTTTTCCCTTTTGGCCATAGCTATAAAGAAGAATGGATCAAATTAGAATATATTAAGGGTTCCATTTCAGGCTCTCTTAAGTGTGGGGCTATTTCCAGGTAAGGCGTGGGAGGCAGATGATGTCACAGTCAGGAACGATTTAATAACCTAAAGACTTTCTTCTGAACTCATCCGAACTGCCCAGTCATATACCGAAGCTGATGACCACATTGCAAGCTATGTATGTTAGCAGTTGGAATTTTTTGAGTGTGCATTTTCTGCTGTATCCTGTAGGTAACACTTTAAACTGAAAATGCATTCATCTCCTCCTTGAGATTCTCCATCTCTCAAAATTTTAATATATCGCCCATGAAGAATCTCAACACCAGTTTTTAGGAGTGGGTTGGCATAATCATCTGTAATTTTGCTTTTCTGCTTTTCTCTTGTAAACTGGCCTTTGGTCTTTGTTTCACTTATCTAAAAAAAAGACCATAGCATTGCAATTATAGATTTTATTTCAGGTGTTTATTTTAAAATTCTTAGGAACTTGGATAGTCTGGTTTCCATGTAGAACAAGATTTTAGCTGCGGTTGGAGCATTTCCATTTGTAATATAGCCCTATATAAAAGCCAAATTAAATGGAAATAGTTGTAGGCCAAATTCTGTTGGATCAGTATTTTTAGCTTACTCTTTTCTTCTTTATAACACTGCTTTAAATATATATATATATATATATAATATATATAAAAACTTTTAAAATATATATATATAAAAGCTACCCCACCACCACCCCAAGCCATGTTTTTCTCCCAGCTTCACCAAGAGTCCCGTTAGAGTAGAAATGGTTTCAAGAAAGGTTCTGAATTTATTCAAGTGTTCTTTGCAGTTTGTAGCTACTATGGGGCATAATGGTTATTACATTTGGCCACAGTTCTCAGACATGGGCGTGCCCCAGAATCGCTTGAAGAGCTGGTTCAGGGTGCTGGTCAACCTCAGACTCTGATTTAGTAAATCTGGACTGAGGTTCAAGAATTTGCGTTTCTAACAAGTTCTCAAGTAATGTTGAACCCCCTGATCTGTAACCACATTTTGAGAATCTCTGCGTAATGGTCCCGTCTGCATTCATATGTGACATGTGTGTGTCCATACATACATACATAATATATGCATGTATATATGTATGTGTGTGTGTGATTGTTCCATACATTTGTATTTTTGCAAGTTACACAATTCTGTAATGTAAGGCACATTGACGGATCCAATCATGATCGCCTTCCAAACCTAGAGGACACTGTGGATGCTGATTCTTTGGAAGGAGCCATTCCTATAATGTCTCAAACAGTTGGTGTGTTGGGAAAAAGGACACTCACTTAATTTGGAGACCGTTGTATTTGAAATGACAGAAGTGTGAGTATCTACAGGACACAGTACACTGTATTAACACTGCCCAAGGGTGCATTGCTATGGTTGTAACTAACTTGTAAAAACCCAGGGATGAGGCATGATTGGTGACCGAAAGGGACAGCCACCACCAAGGCCAAAAGGATATGCAGGGGCTCTCCTATGCATATGATCTTGTTTAACTGCAGCCCTTGGAGATGGGTATCACTATCCTCATTTCACTGATGAGAAATTCATATTCAGAGAAAACACATAAGGTCATATAACTATGATATGATGGACTTGAGATTCAAACCTGTTCATCTGGGTCCCAAGCGGCTACCCTTTATACGATGCTACATCTAGTGGAGAAGGCAGAAGACTTCGCTATTTACACAGTGCTCTACTCCCCCACCCACCAATCAATGTTATTGCCAGATTTATTTTATTGTTATTACGACTTGAGCAACATATTAATATATCCTGATTGTAAAATGTTTGCAGAACTCAGGAGTAAAGAGTACAAATGTAAAAAGAACTGTCCATACTATGTCGTATACACATACACCATATAAAACATAGTCCATAAGCAAATGTATAAAGTGCATGGAATAACACATAGTGTGTGGTATATGCTTCCAGTTCTTTCTATGCATATACAACATGCATGTGCATATGTGTGTTTTTTCATCTAAGTGAAATCCTACTACATGTGTTATTCTGGTTTCTGAGCATAGTACTGAATTTAATTTAATATACTGCTTGCTAAAACTCACCAAGTATCTTATATGATATATCTTAAGAGATTTATAATGACTTCATTAGACAGTTGATAACTTGTATCCAAAAGAAGTACTCATGGGGAAAAGCAGATTCAATTTTTGTATCTCATAAATGCAAAAAGAACGATTCAGTAGAAAAGTTCTCTGCACTTTTCACTTAGGTATCCAATGACCACATACTGTCAACAGCTTAGTATGTGCAGGAAAACCATTTTCCCACTCAAAAAAAAGGAAAAAAAAGAAAAAAATACAGCAAAAAAAAAAAAAAGAAAGAAAAAGAATAAGAAAAAAGAAACAAATAAACAAGAGAAAAGAAAGACTGGCCAAGGGCAAATTTGCAGTTCAAAGAAAAAGGTATTGTTGTGTAAGAAGTCAGAATAGGATCTCTTTTTTTAAGATTTTATTTATTTATTTATTTGATAGAGAGAGACACAGTGAGAGAGGGAGCACAAGCTGGGGGAGGTGGGGAGGGAGAAGCAGGCTCCCCGCTGAGCAGGGAGCCCAATGTGAGGATTGATCCTTGGACCCTGAGATCATGACCTGAGCCAAGGGCAGATGCTTAAGGACTGAGCCACCCAGGCGCCCAGAATAGGACCTTTCCATTGCTTTCTGAGTTCTGCTTGTTCCTTGCAAAGTCCCAAGTGTTCAAAACTTCAATCCCGCCTTGTAAAAAGCAACTCTTTGAATTTTATGAGCATCTTACACAATCTTTTTTGTACAAGACCATGCAGTGATTATCTGTTAGACTCATCTCAGGATTTTAGAGAGGTGGTTCTAACAAAGAAACCTACTGTCTCTTCTCAGAGAGCATTTGTAACATCAACATCAATCTGTGAAGGACAAAGCTTTGGTTGTCTTTGGAAATGGCTCCAGAAACTCAGTGTTGAAAATGCTAACTAACCTCACGTGTGTATTGCAAAGTCTATTTTTCCAGTGTTGTGCTTTCTGTTTGGTTGGCTTTGAATCCGTGTGGGAGACTAACAGCTAGCTTTTAAATGCATTAGTAATTAGAGGAGGCAGATACCTTTGTCTATAAAGCTAGTTATATTTTTCACAGTTCAGTAGCACCCCAAGCTAGAAGACAGAGAGGAACTATCGGAGAAGAATAAAGCCAAGTAATAGATGGGGTTCCCTACGCATAGATGTGTATACTCTGATTCTGGGGATCCTGGCTACAGGCTAAGGTAATGGGGACCTGACCGTGATGCTTGCTTTCTACAGATAATTTATGGAATGTTCCAGAGAGCCACTTTTAAATTTTGTGAGTTGTAAGTTTTAAAGAATATTTCAAGGAAGTTATTGTTTTAGTTCCTTTTTTTTTCTTAAGATTTTTTTTATTTATTTGAGAGAGACAGAGAGAGAGAGAGAGAATGAGCAGTGAGGAGGGACAGAGGGAGAGAGAGAGGAAAAAACAGTCTCCCGGCTTAACAGGAAGCCCAATGTGGGGCTCGATCCCAAGACCCAGAGAGATCATGACCTGAGCTGAAGGTCGATGCTTAACCAACTGAGCTGCCCAGGGGCACCCTTAGTTCCTTTCTTCTACTATGTTCATTGGTAATATGAAAAAGAGCAGGCAAATTGGTGTTAAAACAAACAGTTCCACATAGCCAACTTCATATCCTAATGTAATGAATTTATTGCCTACTAAAGAGTGCTTAGGTTTAGATACTATAAGATCACATAATTAAGAGGACTGTCTATAATAACAGCTTTTTAAAAATGCTTTTGTTTGTTTGTTTTTGACCATTTATCCCCAATTCTGAAATGGTTCTACTAAAAAAAAAAATTATGCTTTGCAAATAAAGGTTGTTTCTTATCCATACAGTTACTCTTTAAGTAAGTGTAGCTTTTAGTGACAAATGGATGAATTATTCTTACATATTATCAACAACTTAGGAAAGCAAATCAAGAGGCTGAACTCAGAATATAATATTGATAACTCTGAAAAATTATCCGTTACTGGATTTTAATGGTTATTCTGATGTCAGGAAATAGTAAACAATATTTGTTATCCAGAGCTTAATTCATGTATTTGTAAAACAGTCCCATATTGAGTATGCACTAAAGGACTAGACACTGATCTGAACTTTGGTTATTGTGAGCTAGTAAAATATTCAGCATTGTAACCATTGTAAGTTATAATTCTAAACATCTGCATATTTTTTTGAACAAAATATTCCAGAATTTCAGCACGAAAATGAACATAGCCCTTCAGAGAATCATCGCCTTTGGGGAGTTAGAACTGTTTGAGCATCATGATGGTGACACTGTTCTCCATCACCACCAGATTAGGTGACACACAGGAACTCTGTCTGATGAACGTGATCACCCAGTGTACCTTGGTGTTTTCAGTTACAGAATTACTCTTGTGACTTAACTCTAAACTTGTGGGTTTTTCAGATAACAAATCTACTTCTAAAAGAATGCCTTTTTTCATCAGAGAGAAGAGGAAAATTAAGAGAATAGAATATCAGCTTTGGGGAATATGTACAAAGCATTGTTCTGGAGAAGGCTACTGTAAAGGCAGCCTTACCCAAATTGGGGGCAGTCCCCCCACCCATGACCACTGAGCGGCGCCCCCACTCACCCAATTCGCGAGTACCCCATATGTTGGCTTAAGCCCAGGAGTGGCTTCTGATGTGTGTGATCACGCATTATGTATCCTCACAATCTTCCCAATCACGGTGGGTTGTTGGAGCCAGCCCTCCGAGGCCAGAGAAGAGGCTCCTTTGAGAACTCCCATAATTGATTTCGAGGATCCCCAAGTTGTTCTAATCACGTTTCTGAATAAAAATGGCCAAGATCACAAGCCCAACCACATATTATTCTGGAATCAATGCATCTTTTGTAAGAAAAGAAAGGGGGTAGGCATGAATGCTCTGCTTTCAGGTGATTGATACATGCAAAGATAAATAATGAACTACTTTTTTTTTACAGCAATTAAGTACCATACCTTATAATCTCATGACTACATGGCATTTGTAATAACTAAATGACACAACTAAATGAAATTTAAAGGGTTTAATTAGGCAATTTTATTAAAATGTCAAAAGCTATTTGCTTACTCTACAGAGATGGTGGATATATTCAAACTTTATTATCCTTTATTTTTTTTTAATTCAAAGAACTGAGAATATTAATGCAGAGATCTTGAAATGGACAGAGTTTGGTAATGCTCATTTCTGACAGGTTTGAGAGATGATTGTTATTTTCATGAGCGTGGGGATATGTGGTGGTATCTGCATCGATGTCAGCCATCTCTCTGTGAGTAAAGCATCAAATGCTGATGGGCAAGTCATGTCACAGCCTTGACCGCTCAGTCCTCCCCAGGAGGGTTCAGGCACCTTCAGGGCAAGCAAAGAAGATCATAGAGAGGAGGGAGAAGTTAAAGGAAACTGATTCCTTTCCACGAAGGAGAAATGTGAAGGTACAGAGACAGTTGACAAAGGGGAAATGGAAGTACGGTGCGTGGCCGTGACTCTCCCAATGGTCTCGGGTGGATTGAAGGGCTAGGACAGGGTGAAGTAGAGGTTCCCCCAGGGGAGAGCAGCAGGGGTTCCAGGGAACGAGACCCTCCTCATGCAGCCCTCCCCCCATTATGAATATAAAGTCGGACAGACCTCCACTGTGGTCTTCCATTTGCCCTTCTCTTCCTCCCTATCTGAGGTTTAAAACTGGGGGGACTGAGCCTTGCAAATTGAAATTAAAGGGGCTCCTGGGTGGCTCAGTCAGTTAAGCATCCGCCTTCGGCTCAGGTCACGACCTCAGGGTCCTGGGATCAAGCCCCGCATCGGGCTCCCTGCTCAGCGGGGAGCCTGCTTCCTCCTCTGCCCTTGCTGCTCCCCTGGCTTGTGCTCTCGCTCTCTCTATGACAAATAAATAGGTAAAATCTTTTAAAAAAATGAAAGGAATCTCAAAGAGTATCTAATCTCTACCCTTTCGCTCAGGAATAGCACTTTCAAATAATCCTCAAAAGTTTACATGAATGAATGAATGAGTGAACGAATAACTCAGGGAACCAGGATAGAAGAGCATCTGAAGAACCCCAAACCACCCCGCACTCCAGATCCTCACTCTCAGGACACGCTCATGTAGAGTCTTATGGGTTAAAGTCAGTTGTACTTATGATCTGAACCCTCTAAAGACAGACTCTATAGTCAGAATATTCTTAATGCTTCCTATGTTTAGAGGCCACTTCAACATCTCAATCTCTAGGGCACTAGTATGAAATCTCTCTGAGAATGGTATTATCCCGACATGGGACCTAAGTATTGGATCCTGACTTGATTGACATCTCTGTTAAAAAAAAAGAAAGAAAAGAACACAAACATGGATCATAGGTAGTGTTTTTCATTCTATTGCTTTATTTTGGTCTGAGAGAAAAAAATCAAGCTTCTCCCTTCCTTAATTCCTCCAGGGTCTGTATTCTCTTATCTCTGGGCATTTTAGAACTGCAGGTCAGGAGGTAGAAATTCCTCATGCGAAGACAACCTGTGTCTTGTGAGCTCCTAGTGTTTGCTCTACCCCATCGCGTTTCCTTAAAACGGGGCTCAGTCTTTATAACTCGTTAGTTATCACCTTACAGCACGGCTCATTCTTCTTTCTTGACAGTTCAAGTCTGACCACCCCCTTCCTGTGTGCTGTCGAAAAGACCTTTCCTTAAAATTTGGTCTTGAGGGCATCCATTGATTCGGAAAGACCCTGGTTCAGGGTCAAAAGAATTGCGTAGGAAACAAAAGCTCTCCTGTTTGCCCCCTTGCAATTCTTGCAAAAGAGGCTTGGAGTTGGCACGGCATGGCACACACGGTAGATCCATTGGGCATTTCAGTTCCTGTCACTGAAGAAGGGGACATGTCCTTGAAACTGGGTTGCCTACTTTTCACCTGCGCTAAGAAGGAGGGTACTGTGGGAGAGGGAAACAGTAGGGATTTTGAGATGTTTTGATTTCTTTGCTGCATGTGATGCCGTGTCTTTGGACCTCAATCCCATAAGCAGTAGCAATATTTTCACAGGACTTCCCATCTCCAGTAAATTGTGTAACAGTAATTAATTCTCACAGCATCCATTTGACTAAAGCATTATTATCCCTGTATTATAGAGGAAAAAAAAAACTGATTTGCCAAACCCCACAAAGAAAGTCAATGTCGGAGTAAGGATTATCGCTCAGGAGGGTCTAAAAGTCTAATCTCAGCTCTGAGATGATTTTTTTATTTTTAATTTTTTTTCCTGTAGGAACAGATGCATTGGGGATTTACCAGGTAAATTCACTAAGGGTGTGTGAGCATAGAATACAGCTCTGCCCTCGCTGAGTCTTTGTGACCACTAGACCCACTGTGTAAGCTGATTAGAGGGCACTTGTTTTCAGAAAGTCCCATCAATGAAGATATAAAAATATGAGATGAATTCTTGTCTGATGAGCATAGCCAAAATGTGGGTCTACCCATCTCCACATCTACCCTATCAAGGTGTAGGCTTATCATGTATTGAATAGGCTGATGTTGGCAAAGGTTGGATAGACTAAGATATTTAATTCACGTTCTTTCCCATAATAACAACTCCTTCATCTGTAGGACGTTACCGTCAAGAATTGGGAAATGAGGGCGCCTGGGTGGCTCAGTGGGTTAAAGCCTCTGCTTTCGGCTCAGGTCATGATCTCAGGGTCCTGGGATCGAGGCCCGCATCGGGCTCCCAGCTCAGCGGGGAGCCTGCTTCTCCCTCTCTCTCTGCCTGCCTCTCTGCCTACTTGTGATCTGATCTGTCTCACTGTGTCAAATAAATAAATAAAATCTTTAAAAAAAAAAAAAGAATCGGGAAATGAGCAGAAGAAATGACCCAGGAACCTAGAAATAGTTCCCCCATTCTGTAAACTAGTAATGTACAGCCAATATGCGTTGCTCATTGACTTACCCCACACTCGGACATAGTGATAAGAGACTTGCGCCAGACTCACCAGGTAAAGAAGCAAATAAAATGAGACGAGGGCAAATCTGCTAGAGGCCGGTGCCCAGAAAGCCATAGCGACCCTCGGAGAGTGAAGGCAGAAGCAGAACTGTAACAAAGATATGAAACACTCAAAACTCCTACCAGTCTCAGACAGTATTCTCCGGTACGGGCAAGCCATTTAAGTTCTGTGTGCAGTCTTTACACATTATAACTGCTTTAATGGTTACTGTTTGTAATGTTAACTTAAATGTGCATTTATGCGGTGAGTATTTCTTGAGCTCTGACAGTTAACAAGACAGACACGGCACCTGTCCTGATGGAGTTTATAGTCCAGGTCGCGGAAAACTCAGTATGCAAGAATGCACATGATGAAATGATTTCAGCTTGCGATAAGCCCTGGGAAGGAGACAATCAGAGCGCTATAAGAGGGAACGAGAGGGGAGAGGGCGAGGCCCTGCGGAGGCAGGGGCCAGGAATCTCAGCGTTGTGCATGGCCGTGCAGTGAAGGCGGAGAAGCCAGCCAGCCCTGCCAAGATCATTCCTGACTTGGAGATGAGCGCAGAGCAGGAACAAGGGTCACAGGCAGCCGCCAGCCCCTTATAGGACCTGGGAGGGTCCCACGCTGGGGGAGCGACCGGATCTGATTTCAGTGCACAAAAGGGGATTCACTGTGACTTGGTGGGTTCAGGAGGGTCATGATCCGGGTGGGAGATGAAGGTCACTTTAACGAGGATGGGATGGGGAAGAATGGGCGGCGCGGTATCCTCGGAGGAAAACAGAACAGTCTTTCAGACATAATAACAAAGTAACTAACACTTGCTGAGCAGAGACCACGTCCCAGGCGCTGTGCTCTCTCGCTTGACCCCGTAGCATCCCCGGGAGGGACAAGCGTGATCCTTACCCTCCCTGGCAGCTGAAGAAGGTGGAGCTGAGAAGGTGCAGGCTTTGGCCTGTGATATCGCTGCTAATCAACGGGGTAGTCCCGGGGGGCCCGGGGTCGGGGTGAGCCCTCGTGGTTTGGCTCCAGAGTTCATAGCATTTCCCACGGGAAGCCCTACCTGGCCGATTTCTGAAAGATAGATAATTCAGGCAGGGCGGGAACCCCAAGATCTGTGACCAGAACATGCTGTTCTTTACTCCAGTGAGCGCATCGATAACATGATATGGGTACAGCAAGCCCGGCTTTGTTCCCTTTAAACTCGATATCTTTATTCTCTCCAACATCTTCCGGGAAGGCGGTATTGATTGTACCACATTTCAATAGCACGTGTTGATTGTGAGGGGGAGAAAATGCGTACAATCTGGAAGAAGGCAGGTGCAAAACAATTAAAGAAAACTCGGGACAAAAGCCCTCCCAGAGTCTGGCTTCCCCTATTCAGACTTGAAGAGGAGGCCACATTCAACACCGGGCAATTTCAAACAGTGAATACCCTGTTTTCCACGGACAAAGGGGCTGTGCAAATTGAGAAATGTGAAGGAATGCCAGTGCGGAATTTGAGCTTTACGAAAATATTTTGGTTTAGATTTAATTAAGGAGCTTTGGAGTCTAAAGATTAAAGCGTAAAAATAGTTATCTTTCTAGGAAGGATGTTCCTGCTGTTAAGCTTTAAATGAGAAGAGCATCTTCTGGGGCATGCAAACAGGTGTTCCTTCCTGCAAAGATGGACGTGTTCGAGCAAAGAGTCGATAACAATGCGAAAGAAGCGTCTAGGGGGCAGTCTCGGCAGTCTCGCTAGAGGCCGGAATTACCGAGGAGAACAGTCTTGAAGTAAAGACGTGGGAAATGCTAGCATGATAATGTCAGCCCTCGAAGGAGCTTCTGGAAAAGCTGAACTAAGACAATGTTTTGAGTTGGAGGTAATTCCTACAAGCTAGCCTGGGTTTTAAATTGTAATCTTCTTATTTCTGTTTAGCGTCATAAGAAACTAAAGGCGAGGACAAAGAGCACCTCCTCGGAGAGGAGAAAGGAGCCAATCCTGAGCGTAGAACCTTTGTGTGTACTGATCCCTACGAACTAAGACGGGACATACTCCTTGACATAGCAGGCAAGAACGAGATCTTGACAGATTCGCCGCCTTCGGGGATGATTTTGCGAAAGCACAGTAGACAGAGGCCCCGTTTGGAGAAAGAAAGAAGGGAAGTTAGGACGGTGAGACTGTTCCCCCTCTCCTGCCTCCTAGGCCACTTCCTAAAGCAGTCTTGCTTAATGGCAGCCCCCTGTGCATACAGCCCCCGTTTTTGACATGGATGTAAGCTTTGGTACATAGAAATTCTATGGAATGAAAAGCAAAATTTTTTGACATTGTACTTGCGTTCTGAAACTTGCAAGATAGTGATTGGTTTCTTTTTTTTTTAGACTTATTTATTTGAGAGAGAGAAAGAGAGATTGAGTGGGGAGGGGGCAGAAGGAGAGAGAGGGAATTCTCAAGCAGACTCCCTGCGGAGCACGGAGCCAGACATGGGGCTCGATCCCAGAACCCTGAGATTATGACGAGCCAAAACCAAGAGTCCAACGCTTAACCAGCTGAGCCACCCACGTGCTCAATGATGATTAGTTTTAAAATACATGTCATATGCGGGATATCCTGAGGTTAAGGAACTATATCAGAGTTTAAGTCAAGTGGTCCCTTACTTGTTTGTTCAGTTTTTTTTATTGATTTGATCGTTGATTTCTTTCACTTTATTTTATCTTATTGATTGTTCATTGGTTGGTTTTCATTGTTGTCTTGTGTCATGGTGAAGGGTTCCCTGCTGTGCGCCATCTTCCCAGAACCTGGCTGGAGGACCATTCTTGGACATTCTCCCTGTTGGGCAGGAAAGACTGAAGAGGGGTGGTGGCATGTCATGATACTGGGCATGAATTAGGCATCTCTTGGACAGCCTGGAAGCTCTTCAAGGGCAGAGATTATGTCATATTCCCAGTTTCTGCCATATTGTAATTTCCCCCCACCCCAAGATCTGTGGAAATACTACTTGACTTTTTCAAGTGACATATGCATTCATTCACAGATTTTCACTGTACATCTATAGTGTGGCAAGCACTGTCATAGGCCCTGGGAATAAAATGGAAGTAAGGTCTTTATTCTCATGGCATGTATATTTTGCTGGGGGTAGTAAAGAAGTAAACAGATGAGACAACAGGATAATTTCAGAAGGTAGTAAGAGCCATTTTATTTTTGTTTTTATTTTTAATTGAGGTGTAGTTGCCATATAATATTGCATTAGTTTGGAGTGTACAACATAGTGATTCAACAATTATACACATTATGAAATGTTCACCATAATAAGTCTAGTTACCATCTGTCACCATACAAAGTTATTACAATATCATTGACTATATTCCCTCTGCTGTATATTACATTCTCGTGACTTATTTATTTTATAACTAGAAGTCTGTACCTCTCAATCCCTTTTACCTTTTTTGCCCATTTCCCCCTACCCCCTTCTCTGTGGCAACTACTGTTTCGTTCTCTGTATTTATGAGGCCGTTTCAATTTTTGTTTGTTCATTTGTTTTGTTCTAGATTCCACATATAAGTGAAATCATATGGTACCTATCTTTCTCTTACTTCACTTAGTGTAATACCATCTAGGACCATTCATGCTGTCCTGAATAGCAAGATCTCATTCGTTTTCACGTCCGAGTAACACTCTATTGTGTACATGTACCACATCTTCATTATCCATTCATATGTCGATGGACACTTGCTTTGCTTCCATATCTTGGCAACTGTACACAATACTGCAATAAACAGAGGTGCATATATCTTTTCGAATTAGTGTTTTTATTTCCTTCAGGTCAATACCCAGATGTGCAGTTAAGGATCCTATGGTAATTCTATTTCTAATTTTTTGAAGAACTTCCATATGGTTTTCCACAGTGGCTACACCAGTTTACATTCCCTCCAACCGTGCATGAGGGCTGCTTTTTCTCCACATCCTCACCAACACTTATTATTTCCTGTCTTTCTTAGCCATTCTGACTGGCGTGAGGTGATATCTTGCTGTGGTTTTGATTTGCATTTTCCTGATGGTGAATAACGTTGAGCATCTTTCCATATGTCTGTTGGCCATCTGTATGTCTTCTTTGGAGAAATGTCTATTAAGAGCTAGCTGTTTTTAAAAAGCTGTTATGTGGGCCACCTGGGTGGCATGGTCAGTTAAGCCTCTGACTTGACTTAACTCTGCTTTCAGCCCAGGTCATGATCTCGTGGTCGTGAGATCGAGTCCCGTATCGGGCTCTCCACTCAGCGCAAAATCTGCTGAGACTCTCACTCCCGATCCCTCTGCTCCGTCTGCTCATGCGCTCTCTGTCTCTCAAATAAACAAATAAATCTTAAAAAAAAAAAAGGTGTTATATGTTGGAGTAATAGGAAGCTACTTAAATTGGCTGATCAAGCAAGGCCTCTCTGAGAAGTTGAGTATGTACTGAGTCCAGAATAAGAAGAAATCTCCAGCTACCCAAGGATTTGGGGGCAGGGGGACCTTCCGGGCAGAGGCACCAGCTAGCCCACAGAGCCTAAGAGAGATGGGCTTTGTTGTTTTCCTGGAATAGAAAGGCCGGTTAGGAGGTGGACACATCATTTCCCATTTAAGCATAGGGGGTGAGGGTGTTTTGGCCTTTATGGTCAAAACCAGATGTCCCTTATTGACCTTTTATCAAGCGAAAAGAGTAGAATTCAAGTAAACTTAAATAGTTATCAGGTAACCATAGATGACATCATGTTTTAGCATTTCAAAAGGTACAACAGTCTTCAGGGTATTTTCCCCTTAGCTTTCTCTGCGATAAACATTTGTGATAGTGTGTTGAAGAGAGCATAAGGTTTCATCAGTCCTTTGACTAGAAAGCTACCCTCTCTGAAAAAAAATGCACAGTGGATCATTTGTTTAAATGCCAAGAATCAGTAAGTATTATAAACAAATTCTCAATAAAATTGTCAAAGGTATTTTCCCACTGCAAGGGAATTAATCATTGCCATATTTTTAAGCGCTGCTGTCCAATTTTTTAAATAATGTACAGCATTTAGCTTTGTTATTTGCCTAGAGAAAAGAATGTTTCAATGAAAATTGTCAGCTGAATTTTCTTAGGTTATCTGATTTTCCGTTGTTTATCTTGTGCTTATTATCTTTCCAAGTGACATATTTAGTATAGTCTGTATATACGTATAGACCTTTCCACTTGGCACATTTTGATACCTCTCTGCTATGTATAGAGTCTCCTACATAAAATGAAATGAACTGAATTCTGTGTTGGTGACAGCACCACCTTGTTAAACAGAGCTAGGTTAATTTCCTTTATTATTATTATTATTATTATTATTATTATTATTATTATTATTATTATGAAGAACAGTATAGAAAGAGCAAGAAACATTTATAAAAGACCTACTTGGCAATGGCCTCTTAGATCTATGTTGGGACAAAATGTCCTGACTTGAAAATAAAACAGAAATTTTAAAACATAGCTTTACCGTGAGGTCACGTCCCATTACTGGGAACTGTTTAAAGAGAAAGCATAAAAGAGGCAATAATAGTTCTTAAAAAATCTGCAATGTGGTCAGAATAAGATGGAGTTTGGTTGGGATTAATTTATGTTGAATATTCAGAACAAGATTAAATAGCAATGTTAACCAAATCCACAGATTTTTCCTGGGGTGAAAATATCTCATTTCAGAGAAACCTTATGTTAGGCAAGTATGTTCATGGAGGTAGAGGGGCGGGGGGGGGGTTGTTTTTTTTAAAAAAATTTATTGTTTCCTTTTCCATCTGTTACAGGGAAATCAGGTACTTTCAAGCACTCTTTAATATGACAACTGTTAAAAAACAAAATTATGCATTACCTTTTGGGCTGTGGGATGCTTCCTGTTCAGAAAAAGGAGTGCTGTTATCATTGTTTATTTTTATAGCTACTTTTCACTAATAATTGTGCAGACCCTGTTGGCTGAGTCATTTGCCTAGCCATCTCCCGGGGACAGATGAGTTATCGGAGCCTTACAGTGCTGCCTTACGAAGGGGTGACAAAGGAGGCTAGAGTCCCAGCTCCCTAACATGCCCAAATGGCAAAGGCAAAACTGCTCTACTTGCCAGGAACATCACTGTTTTTTCCTTCTTTTACCATGGTCCAGCTCTATCAATAGGTGCTGCTCGGCGGGCAATTTCAAATCCCAGGCCCTTGAGGAAGTTTTTAGAAGAAGCCCCCTTATTTAAACAGCAGTGCAAAATTACTTAAATAATGTGTACTACTTAGGGAGAGAACGTGCAGGGGGCTGCGGGACTCCCTCTGCCGCCTTCCCTGTTTCTGTGGTTCTCCTTTGTCCGGCCTCAGACTTGTCTCTTCCTTCCTCTTCCGCCATTTATATTTTTCCTCTGCAGACCGGAAGTGAGGAGGAAGGAACTCCCGGAACTACCGGTAAGAAGCTCAGACCAGCCGGATGCCCTGTGCAATGTATCCTCTCTGAGTTTCTCTGAGTTTCTATCTCCTCACTGGTGACATGGGGATTACATTAATCAAGATCTCTTGGGGTTGATGGGTGCATGGGCCACTGTGAGCCCCAATAAACGCTCGCTTTTGTTATTCTGATGATGAAAGGGGGCCGTGTTAAAGGACAGGAGATGTGCCTGGGAGCCAAGTGCTCTGGACCCAACTCTGACCCTGGCTGGATTATCGTCTGACCCCTCCCGGGGCCAGAAGCCCCTCATGTGCAAAAAGAAGGAGCTGGAATAAGCTCCGTCCCCCTGTGACATTTCATGATTTGATTAATTTAATGCAGCGAGCTTGTACAGTGGAGCTGGCTTGTCATCAATAGAGATGGAAATTGGTTGAGCACCAACTGTGTGCTGCGTGGTGCTAGTGTAGGGTTGGGGGATAAAAAGAGATTTCAGACAAACCCCTGTGTCATGCCTGGCGTGCTCTGTGTTTTGTGCTAAAACCAACAGCACGGTCAGTAAGTGTCACAGAGGGGAGGCTATGAACATACCCCCAGGGGCCAAACGCAGAGAGGAGGGGACCAGAGCAGAGCAGTTGGGGCACAGGGGCCTAGGGAAGATCTGCTGCAAGACCTAAGAATAAAGAAGCCTCCACACAGCACTGCGCAAACCAACCATTTAAAGATGCTTAGCTAGGCTAAGAAAACCCACATCAGTTACTAAAATTACTGCCTTGTCTTTAATGATCTACAGTTTCCTTATTTGCTCTAGCGCTTTGCTCAGAGTCACATATTTGTTTCCCCCTCTTTTTTTTTCTCTTTGGGCTTTAAAAATATTTCTGTTGAATGTGACAGATTATACATATAGAGGTGTGTGTATATGTCTGTGTGCACGTGTGTATATAAATAGAGTTACTGCTTATGATGTGATTGCTTGGAATCACTATTAGTATCATCTTTAGGATGAAATGGGGATCTGTATTTTTCATACCCTAGAAGTGCAATGAAATTCATTACCTGTATATGAGATTTTGAGAGCAATGTCTGTTTTCCCATGTGCAATGCGGGTTCTCTGCCGTGAGACGAGATAAATGAGTAAGCCATCTTGGAAGCCTTGCTGAATTCACAAAGCTAGCCATCTATCAAGACAGATACTCATGTTTACCTAATTATTAAATATAGAAAAGAAAATGAGAGCAGAAAATAGGGATGTATGTAATGTTTAAGAGCCATTTACGTAGTCCCTGTTTCCTTTCATTCTTTTTTTTTTTTTTTTAATTCTCCTTTGGAAGCTTTTCTTTTTCTGTACTTCTTGGAGTGTGCTCTCTGCCCACCGTGGCTACTCCTAGCAGTCCTTTTCACCACATGCTTTATAAGACTGGTCTTTAGCTGGAACCCCAAAGGCTTCAGGCAGCCTACATTGTCCTGGGAGAATGCTTTTGCATTTGCCCCTGCTGGGCCCTCGGGCTTTCATATCCATTTTTATTTAATATCTTAGTCCAGGGTTCACAGGGCTGTAAAAATGTCTTGTTGACACATGCCCATTGCGGAGCTTTCAGATTCCTCCCTTTCTAGAAGATTCTTTTTCTGCCTGTCATGTGGAGCACCCCTGAGCCCAGACCACAGGCCTGTGGGCAGAAATTTCTTCTAGTCACCTTCTCCAGAGATGGGATGGTCCTTTTACCACCTAGGTTCGTGCGGAGAACAAATGTAGCTTCCCCGGTGCCAGGGCCCCAGTGCAGCCGTGCGGGTGGTCCAGACCTGTGTGTGCTGAGCAGCGGCCTCTAGGTGAACAAATGTACATACGGCTTCCTTAGTGTAAAATTTTTATTTTATGCAGCATCTCTGTGGGTTTAGTCTTGGGGGGAAGGGGCACACTGTTTCTAGTTGGTCCATTGTATACCCCAGAAGTTATGGTCCCCAAGGTTTTATTATTCTTGAATAAAGCAGGCGAGAACATTGAGGCTGCCTCTCTTGCATAGAATGGAGTTTTTCTTCAATTTTAGAATAGATAATTTCTATTTTTATGGAAAATCTATTCTTACCAAGTATGAACCTGACTCACTGCATAAAAATAAACTTTTCTGCTCCCTTTCATGTTGTGCATCAGAACCCTTATTTCGGTAGCCAGATCAGTCTGCGAGTCAGCAGGGTTTGGAAAAATGAGCCCCATCCAGACACCTCTTGCTGGGTCCAGCCGTGGCCACGAAGCTGTTGGTTCGAACAGACTTGTAACTTGACTTCTCAGGGGGTCATGTCTAAAAAGGGGAATCTTCGATCTCTTTTAGCCACACAATCTTTGGAAATTTGGTGTAAAACTGAGAAGCAGAGGGACAGAGAGAGAGAGAGAGAGAGAAGAATAGAGGGACTTTCTAAAATGGGGGTGAAGAGCTCGCATCTTTGCTCAGTAACCTTTAAGACATTTCTAAGAAATCCTCCAAGGAACCCCAAGAAGCGGAGTTTGTCAACCAGTAGGCCTGGTCCCTCTTCTCTGTCTGAACTGAGATGGTTCTGGAAGAAAGAAGTGATAGGCAGCAGTCTCTGGTGATTGTCTGCCGCTCATCTGTCTTGGGTAATTTCTCCTGTATACTCCTCCTGTTCCTTTTTAATAAAGTAAAAAACTCACTGGGTAGGAGATTGACTTCTAGTCTCTTCCAGGTCTTTAAGTTATAAAACTGTCATTTTTTTTCTTTAATAGAGACCATCCCAGGCAAACTGGCACATCTGGTCACTCTATCTTTGATGATTAAGTGGGACAGTTTTGGTAGGGTTTCCTGCAATTGGGAAATATTTAATACTACAGGAGTGTGCATTTTCTTATCATTTGTCTATGTAATTTTCACTTTAAGAACAGATACTTTTGAAGATATTCCCATAGTTTGGACATAAACAAAAAACAAGACCTTTTGGCCATTATAAACTCTTCCCAATATTCAATTGAAGATAACCCAACATTGAGAACAAAACAATACTACTGGATTCTCCATTCACCTTGAATATCTTCCTACACAGAAACAGAAACCAACACATTTCATTATAACTCTGATGTGCCAAATTTCTAAGATGTTATAATAATACATTGTCATTTTAAAATTTAATTCTTGGGCGCCTGGGTGGCTCAGTGGGCTAAAGCCTCTGCTTTCGTCTCAGGTCATGATCTCAGGGTCCTGGGATCGAGGCCCGCATCGGGCTCTCTGCTCAGCGGGGAGCCTGCTTCCTCCTCTCCCTGTCTCTCTGCCTGCCTCTCTGCCTACTTGTAATTTCTCTCTCTGTCAAATAAATAAATAAATTAAATATTTTTAAAAATAAAATAAATAAAATTTAATTCTTACCAGGAGTGTGTTAATCATCATCCAACAACCAAGTTTTTATTATTGCCAGCTTTTCAGAAATCAACAAGAAAAATATGGCTTTACAGCAACTCTCATAAAAAGCTTTATTATTCAGATACCGGTAGACCTGGGAGTGAGAAGTCAATAGGTCTCGCAATGCAGTCTGTTTCCATGGGCATGTCCATTTCTAAACTGTTTTGGAGGGACAGACATCTTCAAGGTCACTGCTAAGTTATTTCAAGGAGAGTTGTCAGGGTTTATATTTTTATACTGATTTCCCTGGCTTCTCCATTATGTTAGTATGTTCTTTGTCTTCGTGTGCTGTGTTAAAAAGCAAAGATAAAATTTTTCATTATCCTTCTTTCCTGAGGTTTGCATTATTTTTTTTCAAGAGTAGTTTCAGTGTGTTAATAACATGTAAATATGACAATCGAAAGTACTTATCTGTCATCGGGAAGTGAAAAGTAGGTGTGGAGCACCAATGTTCCTTTCTTTGTCTGGGACTTGAAATTTTTGTCGTAAAACTATAAAAGAAACTGGATAAAAATTCATAGTCAAATATCTACTGGCATATGCTTACATCAGTAATATATTTCATGAACTATTATTTTAAACAAAGAATAAAATAGAATTGCTTCCACTTTGTCAATCTACTGACAATTTATAACAATGAAAACACCGCCTAGTACTTGGGTGATCGAGTAAGCTGTGGGTTTCCTATTTTGATAGGTTTAGAATTTATTTATTGCATTTTAAAGAATTAAATAGCAGAGCGCCTGGGTGGCTCAGTGGGTTAAGTATCTGCCTTCGGCTCAGGTCATGATCCCAGGGTCCTGGGACTGAGCCTCACATCAGGCTCCCTGCTCAGAGGGGAGCCTGCTTCTCCCTCTGCCTCTGCCCCTCCCCCTGCTCAGGCTTGCTCTCTCTCCCTGTCAAATAAATAATTAAAATCTTTAAAAAAAGAAAAAGAATTAAGTAGCAACAGCACATCCTTTGTTTTCTTTTGAACAATTATTTTTAATTGTATCATAATTTTACAGGTCCATTCTTGTAAAAAAAATGTAAATTATATAAATAAAGCACATCTATTTGATCTGCCCTTTTCTGCATATTAAATTGAATGAGTTTAAGATGGTGGGTAAAACAGAGAGGAGCTTTGTTTCCAAATGATGTGCGCCTTGCTTTGTTGCAATTATCTGTCATTGTTACGTTGTTATAAATGACCTGTGTTCCTCATTCTGCATGGTCTCTGGTTGGTTGACATTAAAATAGTGAAGGTTGTACAATCTGTACACAGTTTCAGATTTGGATTAATGTAGACCTAGTAGTTCATTCTTTTTTTTTTTTTTTTTAAAGATTTTATTTATTTATTTCACAGAGGGAGAGAGATCACAAGGAGGCAGAGAGGCAGGCAGAGAGAGAGAGGGGGAAGCAGGCTCCCCGCTGAGCAGGGAGCCCGATGCGGGCCTCGATCCCAGGACCCTGAGATCATGACCTGAGCCGAAAGCAGAGGCTTTAACCCACTGAGCCACCCAGGCGCCCTAGTAGTTCATTCTTAATTCTCAGTAGACGCTCCAGGATCAAGATGCATCTGTAAACATTTCTAGTTCGCCCCTAAGAGGGGAGTAGTAACAGTCACCCCGCTAACTCCTGAATCATTTGGAATAAGAGATTGCATCAGCCAATTTGCCCTCTCCATAATTAACAGGAAAGAAAAACAATAAATGAATGCTTTAATACTGAGGTATATGTGGTGAAATAAAAAGTTCTCTGAGATTTGCTGTGAATTACTGAAGAAAAAAAAGGAATAAGAAAGTAATTTTTGAATGTAGGTGGTGTGTATATGGCGCTTCATTGTTCGTTTTTTTCTTTTTTTGAACATGTTTGAGATCTTTCACAATAAAAAAGAAGATGGAGGAACTGTTTTCAAGCAGTGTAAGAAATCTTAACCCAGAGACTTCCCTGAATGCAGGTCTTCTGACACTGTAGTCCTGCATTCTTGGAGGGAGACAGGGGCATTACCTCATTACTACTTTGGAGGGTCGTGTTTCTGCATCAAGTGTTTATTGTATAGCTGTTCCCTTTTAAGAACTTTAAAAATATTTCCCCTTTACCGAGTCTGAATTTATAAGACATGAGAGAGTTTAATTAAAGTAAAAAAAAATAATTGAACACTTAGTTAGAGTTGTATTTCAGGGTTACAAAAACTTGCCTCTCTCCTCGGACCGGTGTCGCTTTCAGATGGAAAGGAATGAATGAAACTTGAACGTTGCCAGATTGCCACTTTCCTTTCTACTCCAAGATTATAGGTTGCCTGATTCCAAGTTTGTAAGATTTTCCAGATGACCCCAGAGGGGCATATTCACAGGTGTTAATTTCCCATAAACAGCTTATTATCATTTTGATTTTTGAAAAAATGCAGGCAAGAAGTAAAACACCATGAACGTCCAGGAGGCCTGGCATTTTACAATATTTGTGGATTGATATAGGTCAATAGTACCACAAAAGGGTAGGCTAGGGTGTTTTAAGCGTATCGAGGTAAAATGAACGGGAAAACGCTGAGCCCGTGTTTATGACTGCGGAAGAAATCTGACACTCCATTGCACCCTTATTATTTTTCATACCCTAAGCTAAATAGACTAACGGCTGTTAAGAAACTATCAGGGGAAGCGTGTCAAACACTAGGTGGATCATGCAATCAGACTGGTTTCGGGTTGGAAAAGTCAGTAGTCGGGAAGGGAAAAAAATGTGACCTTGTCCTCTCAACATTGTCTTTACACTGAGTAGAACAGATGAGATTGTGAATTATTCAGAGCATTGAAAGCTTATAATTGTTAGCAGTGGTGGCAGCAAAAGAGGAGAGAGACAGGACTATTTTAGTCCAAATGTCTGATTCTATTAACCATCAAAGGAATCTTTTCTTAAAACCATCTTGGGGAATTTGGGTGGCATGGACCCCATGAAGAATCCTTTCCCCTGTTTGATACCTTTTTTGGGAATCTGGGTCAGAGAGGCCCAAGTTAATATTTAGCATAGATTTTTGGAAATGCAGAGTAAAGGAACAAAGACACTCTAGGGAGAGGATTTGCTGTTTCAGCAGGTAATCGTCTGGGGACTGAGTTCCCCATGTGACATAGCAGAACCTCTGAGCTCCAAGGGGGTCGCACATTTTATGGAAACGATCTTATCTTATTAGTAACAGGTTGAATATGATTTTCGGCCTAAAAGAAAGTATTCTTCTCATAATTAGTGCAGTTTTTTTTAAGTGAAGTTTGTAAGGTAATGGTCATATAGCCTTTTATAGTTTTAGTAACTTCAGATGGAAAATGGTATGCTTTTGTAAACAATTTTATTCTATTTGCTTATCTAGCATGTTTAGAGGTAGCCTTTACTTAAAACTGTTAACCATATTAAGTTTAAATTATTTTGAAGTTGACCATGGATTTTAACTTTATGGGCTTACGTGGTATTATTTTTAGAAGTGACTTTAAAGTTCATTTGGGATTTTTCTTTCCAAACTGAAAAATACTTAGATTTTGCTCTCGAAAAATCGTAATATTGATGGCATTTTAAAATTTCCGTGACATATCTGAAGTACTGTCGGTGCCTATGTATAGAATTAAAATTTAAGATCAGAATTACTTTTAAATGTCAAGACTTGAAGGAAGACATTTTAATAATATTTACTGAATATTATAAAATGTCGGGGGTTTTTTCTATTTTAATGCATTTCATAAAGATTGACTTACAACGTCAAAAGTCATTTTACTTATGGAATAAATGGCTAAAATACTTACATTGCCTAAAAGAAAATCACTTGGTTTGGTCCCGAATCTTCTATCTCCACCAATAATGTCAGAATAAGCATTTCAATAAAGAATATCATGTCCCCGTGTTCCAGATTCTCTTCTAAGTTTAGAATTAGCATGGTTTTTGTTTTTATTTTTGTTTTTGTTTTTCTTTTTTGGTGCAAAGACTATTTTAAACTATGTATCCTTCTCTCCATACAATCCTTTTATTAGGATGAAGAGAAGAGCTTCGAAATGATAGTGTTTCATGGGACAAGAACAGATCAAACGTTCCCTTACAAAGTAATCTTGATCACTGTTTTCATTCATGTCACTGTCAGTAGTAATTACCTCCTTGTTCTCTGGCTCCACCATGGAGTCTTCATTTATATATAGATATAAATATATAAATATATATATATTAGATTCCAATTCCTAAATTTAGTTTTAAAAAAAGGGCCAGCATTTGGTTGTTGTAGAGCAAATCTTCTACCCACAAAAAGTCTCCTCTGAATCCACTCAATCAAATAGTCAGACCATTTTTATATGAGACAGAAAATATGATCAGGGGCAATAAATAGTGTTCTGTAAAAAGGCGAGTGTTCTGTCTGTGTCCTTGTGCTCTGATTTCGGATGTGTGGGATCTAGAGTGGATTATAGGCCTACCTGATCCAAAGAAGACTCCCAGTCTTTTAACTAGATGACTCTGTAGATTTATTTTTTTAATTTTTTTTAATTTTTAACCTTTTCCTTTTTTTTTTTTTTTGACTGTAGATTTTAATATTAGAACTTGTTTTTCCTGAAGGAGCTACTTGGAAAATTATAAATATTTTTCTCATCTTAAATCTCAGGTCCTTTGTTCATTGACTATTGGTGTAACACATATATTTTCTAACTGAGGACTTCTAGAGAAATACTGCACCCTGCTATCTTTCCCATCAGGTTTCAGGCTGAGTCTCAGGTTACTAGTTCCCAGCTCTTGGAATGTTGTTGTAGCTCATCCTTGTAGCTTAAATACAGGCTTTGGGTCAAACATAGGTAGTATTTGATTGTTAAGTAGTAGAAAATTCATGATACTTAAGTTAGTACTTGTTTGTAGATATTTGAGTTTGGTGGGCATGTCTATGCATGCTGGAATTCAGTACAAGGAATTAACCTTTGTATCATAAACATAATTATGTTTCCTATTTAATTTTTATTTGTGTTTTTTGCAAAGACATGGATGTTCACTATTTATATTCCACATTCATCTATCTACGCTCTACTCTGTGCAGTGAGGTACACAGGGAGTAGAAGTCCAGGTTCTTGCTCTTAAGAACTTATTGGCTGCATCTTAAGGCAACGTGTGATTAGAGGTCAGTACGAGTTACAGGATGCAAGTACTCTGAAGTGAATGAGAGAATTGACCATTTTAAGCCAGAGGAGCTGGGAAGGACTGCATGGAGGTGCACAGAAAGAACTGGTTGTGGAGGCTGGGAAGGTTTGGTTGGGTAAGCCAAGTGATGCCTGCAGCCCGGGCAGAACTGTGGAATTGGAAAGGGGGTGTGTCCACGGAGCCACTGGGGAGCTCAACCTCTGTTCTCAGGGAAATGGATGCTTTCAGAGATGGACCAAAGCTGGTCCAAAGCCACTAACCATTTAAAAAAACAAACAAACAAAAAAAGGCCTTCAAATACCAATTTGCTTGTATTATAAAATTCTGCTTTCTCCTCCAGCTTTTCCTGAAATGGGTGAAATTCCAGTCTTCTTGGAGGGCTTTTGATGTTTCTCTTGCTAGCAACCACTGGCAGTTGATGATCTTTCTGTGGCGGTGTCTCTTCGGGAGACACTTCCTACGCCTACCTTTGGCATGGTCTCCTGATGGGGGGGATACATTCTTCCTTCACCTGTTCACCCAGAACCTCATCTCAGCAATTCTGACCGGCAGTTGGCCTCACAGACTCTTGTTTCTGAGATTTCCTAAACTGGAGGGTGATGCCTTTGCTCATGGCAGCCGATCGCTACATATTTTAATTGACCGGTTACCCATTTATCTCCTTGAATTGACTGAGACCTAAACCACAGGGACAATGTCACGTCTGTATCCCCAGATACAAGCACAGGATCCGGTACCTGGTAAGTGTGTGTGAGTGCTTGTTAATGGAAGGAAGGAAGGAAGGAAGGAAGGAAGGAAGGAAGGAAGGAAGGAAGGAAGGAAGGAAGAAACGAAGGAAGGAATAAAGGAGGGAGGGAGGGAAGGAAGGAAGGAACGAAGGAACAAAGGAAGGAAGGGAGGAAAGGAAGCCAATGAATAATCAGCTGGAGCATTACCTGTTTCCTCCCCTACTGCTGCTTCCCAGGGCAGCTTCAGACACCCAGATCTAGCACCAGAGTCTAGCATTGGAACCCTGAAATTTTGGGAAAATGACTGCATATTCCATGTCCTTGGGACAACTCAACTCAGCCACAAGTTTGTCTTTAGAATTCCCAGGACTACTGCTAGAAGATACATGGTCATCAAACCAAACTAAAATTATAAGGTTTTTTTTCTAGTTTTAAGTCCAAAAAAAGCCTTTGAATGACTAGTTTTCTTTCACAGACCCTTTGACCCATAGAGAGAGTCAGAGAAAGTAGAAGCCATGGTTGTGTTGACTCAGGACCGTTCCCGTGTGCTGGCTAACTCTCTGACAGGGTCCCCACAGGTGAACACAAGCATGCACATCCCTGGACACCATCTGTCCTTGACTCCAGGTTACTTTCCAGAACCTCCGCAAAGAAGGTCTCCAAGTAGATCAGGAAAGAAAGCATGAGAGAACCTGGCCACACTGGGATATGCAGGTACTGCAGGAGAACAATTAGAACAGCACAGAAACGGACAAGAACGGAAGTGAACATGGGCTTGAGCTGTCAGTGTGTCTGCCGTGTGCCGGCCCCCGGGTTGGACACTTGTACCTGTTCCCTCATTTAATTCGTCACAGCCGACAGCAAGGCTTGGTGATATTATCGCCCCTATTTTATAGTTGAGGAAGTGACCTCAGAGAGGTTGTATGACCTGCCTTAGGTCACACAGCTAATTCATTGTCAGAACCATGACTGAAAGCGAGACTGGTCTGAGTTCAGAATAGACAGCCTTCCCTCACCCTGCTGTCTTCTCTGAGCATGGGATGGGTGAACACAGAGACTTCTCCAGAGACCGAGGAGCAAAGCCCATGGCACCAAGATGCAACCCAGTCAGAGGCAGCCCAGACAGGTCACGTTCACAGGGAATGTTCTCTCTGGGCACTCTCTAATCCCAGAGGGAGCCAGAGCTCAAATTACACTCCATGACTCACATTCACATTATTCTTACCTAGAGTGGCTTCCTTAGTAATCTTATTAAAACTTGGATGTTTCAGATAAGGACCCATAAAAAAGTTTTCCCCAAGACATTTTTTTCTGCTCATCTTCCTTTTTCAGCCCATGAAAAAGCTGTTTTTGACATACGAGTCCCTTCTGCTGTTTATGGGACAACCTACGAAGCTAAGGAACAACTGGCACTCTTATATTTCTTCCAATGGAAAAAATATGCAGCTATAAGGATGTTTTGTAAGAATGGAAGGCCTTAGAAGGTGGCCATATTGATACCTGCAACTAAGCTTCTAGAAAAACAAAAGCATAGAGCCGTTTCCAGAAACGCGGTAATTCCGTGTGGCATTGTGGGAGCCTTCTGGCCGTAGTGTTTCCACCCTGACACACACGTGGGGGATATTTTCTATGGAAAATTCCCCTTTAAAAGACGAGAAGAAGTGCACATCTTGACAATAAAATCGTGTATTCCCCAGAGTTCAATTTTTGTCCGCTAGGATCCAGCCAAGGAGCAGAGATGTTTCCCTGAAATATTGTGTGTTAGATTTTTCCGGTGTGACCAAATGTTAGTATTCTGTGGCTATTATTCGTATTGTTAGAAAAAGCCTGTGCCTACATCAGCCACCGATTCCGACAGACATGCTTTTGTCACAGTTCCTTTGAGATCACAGATCTGCTTGGTCCTTTGGGTAAATGCTTCGAGCTTTGATCCGTTCTCTCTTTCTCTCTGAAAATAGGCACCGAGCGCTTGCCATGCGCCATAGGGTCGGGGGGCGCAACGCACAGGTGATTTGCTCCCTGCCCTTGAAGAACTTGCAATGGACTTGAAGACAGATGAACAAGCAGCCCGTGTGGCTCTAGTGTCACGCGCTCAGGGAGCGCGCTGGGGGCTCCCAGGTACCCCGCAGCCCGGCAGGCGCAGCTGGGAGCGGAGAGGGGCGGGGCTCGCTAACACCCACCTCATTTCCTTAGGAGGTCGGAGCCAGTGAATTTCATGGTCAGGATAGGAAACGTATACTGCCCTATGCGTGTCGTGGGGGAGTCGGGGGTGAGGGACCTTTCTGGGGGACCGGGCAGCAACCTCCAGACAAATCAGATTCGGTGAACAGGGGCAGCGGCGAGGAGCGGCCCATTTTTAGAGCGCACCTGGCTGCAATGCGGGGGGTCGGGCTGGCTTCCAGCCAGGGGGACCTGGAGGGCCGATGCGCGACCCGCCGCGAGGGAGGACAGTGGGAGGACACAGCTCTCTTCCTCCTCCCCTTTCTTCCTTTCTTGAGTTACGGACGTTGGCCAGACCCAGAGAGTTCCAGCTGGCCAAAGATGAGGCTCGCCCTCTTCCAGTGAATCCTGAGGCCTTTAACCGAGGGGCGAGAACGGTGGTGATAGGCAGCGGTATTCCCCCCCAGTTTATATCCCCAAGACTCTGGGCGAATGAGAACCGCAGGCAAAGTTTGCCTTGGACACCCCCGCACTTCCCTTTCTGGACCCCGACATCCCGTAACCCACTCCCTCGTTCTTCAGAGGCCCCCACCTGAGTCCCTTCCAAATTTTTCCTCCCTTTGGCCCACCTCAATCAAAACTCTCTTTCCCTGAGCCCTCAATTAATTAGATCCGATTATCTAATTAAACTAATTCGCACTGAGGTATGAATGAGGCTTCACCCCCCCGGGGGCACTTGTATTTTACAAGAGGAGCTTGTTAACCCAAATGCCTAGACAATTAGTGGAATGTGTGGGGAGACGTTTGGGGGGCCTGGAGCTTTCCTGCGCCCCCTGCTTCCCAGGCCGTCCTAGGGCTGGGGGAACCTAAGGATCTCCCCCACCCAGGGAGGGAAGAGTGTTGAAGCCAGCATTGCAAATGCCCTCCATTTGTGTCCCAACCCTCTGCCCTTGACGGTTGGCAGAGTTGGGGGAAAAAAAGCCGTCACTTAGAGGTTTTCTGCTAATACTGTGAATCTTCAGTGGTGGCTGCGAAGTGCTTTCTTTTCTTAGAATCAGCCTTCCACTGCCGAGGTGGAGAAGGTCTGAGGATTCCTAGTGGCAAAATTAGAACATTTGGAGACCTGCCCCCCACAGCAGCCACCGTAGCTACCCTGAAATAAATAGTCAACATTCACTCTGGTTGTCTCACCCTAATTTTAAATCCCTAAACAGATTCTGGTTTGGGGTTTTTGTTTTTTTTTTCTCTCTCTCTTTTTTACTGGAAAGATAGAAGCATTTGTGTTCCAGCCCTGAACTGACAAGAGGCAGACGTTGACCAAAGCAAGAAGGTCGTGGCTAGAAGCAGCTTTGAAAGCCAGGCTGGTCATGTCTTGCTGTGGTCCTCTCTGTGAACAGACAGAAAGGCTGTTTTGTTCCCCAATGCCCATGAGCTAGAAGCGAAGTCATACATTCCAGCAAGATCCAAATTAAGGAAGTGATCTGGGAACCCAACCCCAAAGCTTCTGTATTGCTGACTGTTGCCTTGCGTTTTCTAAGACTGATAAATGTTAGTATCCTTTCCCATTGAACTGGGGATTCTCTTGCATAGAAGCAACCTAAAAATGTATGGGCTGCTCTTTTTTAAAGCTATGACTCAGAATTCCTGAAAATAAGAACATGGGCAAGTATAATTTATATGCTCATTATTGATCATTTTGTTTAAACCCTTCCTAGATGCAACACTTATTTATACTCTTTGCATCTTTTCTTGTTTTTTAATGCACCCAAAGGTCCTGCGTTCTTAACATGTGGAGAGATAAGGCAGAGGCAGAGGCTACTGTTTGATAGTATTAACAAAGAATTGGCATTTTCCATTCCATTTTGAGTGATGGATTAAGAGAATTATTTTATGTGAATGCTAAGTCATTTTACATACATTCCTGTAATATTTAAATTAATTAAATTTCCTGGAATGATAAGAAAAAGCGAGGCATATTACTGATGATATTAGGCATAGTGTTGCGTTCACCCCAGAATACATATGGAAACAAGTGGAGTATTTGCTTTTCCAGCCCTCATCTTTTAAGACTGTAAATCTTACAGTAAAAACAGCAATATTAATATAGTAAGGCCTCAGAAAACAGGGCCTATATGCAAAAGCAAATCAAATAATACAACAAAAAGCAGTAAAAATTGTGATTAAACCTCTCATCCGGTTATTTTTCATTTCATGTGCTATTTGAGTTTTTATCTTTATGTTTTGCCTCGTGAAAGAAATAAGTATGACATCCGGACAAGGCATTCACAAGGGAGGCCGTAACTGTTTACCAGGGATGTTTTAGCTGTCAGGGCCTGAAAATTGAAGTAGGGGAGCTGACCAGCTGGGGACAAGCAAAACAAGGTTGTATTTCTTAAGTGATTTGGGTTCAGAGATACATACAATTATTTTCTTAATTAATATGAAATGATCAGTATCCTGTCATATTTCATTTTATCCACAACTGTTTGTCTCACTGTTAAACAAATGGAAGCTCTTGTAGAGTGTCTGATCAAAGTTGATTTTTTTTATAAAGATGCAAAAATAAATCATTAAGGGATTTTTTTTTCAATTATACTTGGAGCCTATGGGTTATTTTGGTTTATCAGCAAGCTATACATCATGCAAAAAGTTTCTGAAGGAGAAATGTTTATAATCAGATGTTTATAATCCTTGGTCTACCAAAAGATTCACGGCATGCTAATTGTGGAGTTTGTCAGAGAGGAGACAGTAAGGTTCTCAATGGCATAGACATGTGGTTCAAGTGTATACCTCCTTATTTTTGGATCAATTACTGTATTTGGCATTGCTATAGGCCCAAAGAGTCGACTTATTTAAATTGCTGCCTTTGATTATGATATCTTACTTACTCTTTACCAAAAACACTTTTTTATTTAAAGATTTTATTTATTTATTTGAGAGAGAGAGAGAGAGATCACAAGTAGGCAGAGAAGCAGAGACCAGGGAACCCGATGTGGGGCTCGATCCCAGGACCCCGAGATCATGACCTGAGCCAAAGGCAGAGGCTTAACCCACTGAGTCACCCAGGTGCCCCCAAAAACACTTTTAAAAATATTGTGGGATTTTTAAAAAATCTCATTTTCCTAGAAACAAAAGACTCGTGCTAATTTGCTCTTAATTTTCTGTACTGTACTTCTTTGTTTGGCTCTGATTTTGATAGAATAGCCTTCTGGGAAATAAAAATTTCCATTTATTTGGAAAGGAAAGGAGATCAAGGAGAGAGAAGAAATCAGAGATGTACGTAAGTGAGGGAGGTTGGATCACATATTATTCTCACTTGATACAATATTATATAGTTACTCCCACTGAGTCTTAGCTGTGAAGCCCCAGTAATAATGTTGCTTACCTCACTGTGAAGCGTGAAGAAGGCAGTGTGCAGAGAGAACCTGACGTCATTCATGGCAGGTGGTGTGGCCCATACATGCTGGATTCCGTCTGTCTCCTCTCTCCTGGTGAAGAACTCCAATTCAGAGAATCCAACTGGGTCAGAATGGAAACCCCAGTCACATGTATCAGAGAGTCCTGTTAGACTGCACGACTATTTGTCAAACCAAGGGGCATCACCATTTTCATAGATCAATAACAATAGAATATTAGTATTTCTTTTTTTTTTTTAAGATTTTATTTATTTGTCAGAGAGAGAGAGAGAGAGCACAAGCAGGCAGAGTGGCAGGCAGAGGCAGAGGGAGAAGCAGGTTCCCTGCTGAGCAACGGAGCCACCCAGGTGTCCCTAGAATATTAGTATTTCATATGGATTGACCCAATACGGAAATAGAACATTGACACAATTATTCAGGTAATAAAGATAAATACATTCTTCTTTGGCGAATCGTCTTGATCTTTGAAGTAAATATACTGATTTTACATGAATGGGTTGTTTTATTTCTGTACTTCCTTTCCACAAGACAAAGTGAATATGGTAGCTTGCCGACTGGTGGTTTCTGATCCCATCCTCATTACCTCTTAGAGAGAAAGACTAAAATATCCCTCGATCTTCAGTGTCCCAGCCCCACCAAGCTGCCTTGTCTCAAGACACACCTACTGGAATTCCCAGGACCACATACTGACCATATACTAACAGTAGCTCCCCGTATTAGGAAGCTCCCTAATTGTGTTGTTTAGGCTCTTTTAGGTGGCAAATCCAGATGCGGTCAGATCGCCTCCTTAATTGTGGTTTGTTGTGTGATTCGGGGGGAGTGTAGAAACAGGCCTCAGGCAGTGAGGCCTCAGAGAGCGGGAGGGTCCTTTGTGAACACCCAAGATTCTACAACAGGGCTGCTTACTGTGTCTCAGTTGCTGCGATGGTTTGAGTGAGGCATTTCTTGCCCCTGCGACTCTTCCCCTTCCCACTCTCACCCACTCTCTCCCGGCCTCCTCTCTGCTCCCTGGCCCCTGCTGCTCCCCCACTTGGCCTGTGCATGGCTTCTCTCCAGGGGCAGTGATGACTCAGCGCCCTGCACTCTCAGCCTGGGAATGGGGGTGTGTCATGCCTCGCCAGTGTCAGATTAAAATTCACCTCCTCCTTCCATGAGAACCATGTTCTCCGTCCCACCTACTTGCCTCCTTATTCTCCGTTTTAGTGACCTGATGGGTTCACAGGACCCACCACACCACACTTTGTAATCATTTATTTGTCTCTTTGTGTCTCTGTTCTCCACTATTCTGACTCTGAACCTACTGTAGTGCCTGGCATGTGATAGATCCTTGAAAAGTAGCTCGAATGACTAAAATATGAACTAGCTAGAATCTCCTTAGAAGGATCTTGGGCGCCATGGCAGACACTCCCAAGATTTTTCAAGGAGAGAAACTGTCCAGTAGATACTCTGCAAATGCAAATATGTGAACCACTCTTCCTTTGGGTGTGTCACCTACCGTGTGGGGCGCATTTCGTCCAGTCGTGTGTTTTCCTGCTGAGCCACTTCTTTCTCGTCAGCGGGGAGGTACGTTTTCACATGTTAACGTTGACTTGTTGCTTGCTCTAAGGAAATTGAGAGTACAGAGGAACAAAACATTCCGCGACATGTTAAATAAATAAAAACAGACCTCAGATCAGGAGAGCTAAAGATTGTTCAGGAAATTCTCTCTCTGAATTACACAGTGAGGTGGTGAGGCACATCGGGGGAACCAGGGGCTGAAAGGAGGAGTCCAGACATCAAAGAGCAAGTGGGGGAATCCACCAGGAAAAGATGGTGGGTTGGCCAGCCACCAAATCGGCTTCGGGAAATTAAGAGAAGCCGAGAGAGAGAAGAGGGGTTGGAAAACCACTGGCTGGGGCTTATTTGGGACAGAAAGAACAATGGGACTTTAAAAAACCCCAGATTATCTGATAATCTGTGGCAGATTTTCAGTTGAACTCGTTTCTCCTAGTTATTAACCCCCACTCTGCTGAAAAATGAAAAAGATTCAAGCAAGAGCATTTGTACGTCTCTTTGTAAAGCTGGGTTTGAAATTGAGTCTTCTTTATTGACCCCTTTTTGAAAGGCTAAAGCAAAGCTTTACCTCTTACAGCTTGGTGGAATCAATATGGAATAAGCCATACAAAGGAAAAGGAAGCCTGAGTTACTCTAATTGAAGAACAATTTAATTTATTTTAGAGTAGGAGCTAAGGAGATAAACAAAAACTTGGGAAAAGGAAAACAGATGACGACACACACAAGGCTGCTTCTCTTCTCTCATGTTACACAGGGAGGTTGACATTTGACTGTGTATCAAGGTCATAGAAATTAGGAATGAATGGTGTCTTCGAGAAATCTCTAAATTATAGATCTTAGAGTTAGCGGAAACCTCAGGATAATTTAAACCAACCCTTTACGTCCAGAGAGGCAAGATGTTATCATCCCCCATTTTAGAGAAAAGACAAGTAACTAAAGTTGGCTGCTGTGGTCACATGACTAAAAAAATGCCTGATGGCTGAGGATGCAGGGGCAGGGGAGTGGCAGGGAGGGTGGTGAAAAGCCAGGCTTCAAGGGGTTATTAGGGTGTGTTCTCCATTACCCTACAAGCAGGGCAATTCTGTCCCATATTGGTATGGACCAAGTAGAGGACTGGCCATATTCAAGTAAGCCATTGTATGCCAAAATAGTTTCCTTCCTGAAGGAAGAAAGGGAGGAGGGAATGGAGAAAAACTCTGCTAAAAATGACAGTTGACTTCTAGCTCCATATGGTTGAACGGGGCAAATTACCTTGACTTGATCTTTTCTGTATTTTGAATTATGGGATCTGAGGCCCCTCCGCATTTTAACAGAGACATTAAGATGTTGGGTATTTATTACCAAGTCCCAGATCTGACAGTAGAATTACACGCCTTGAGAATTTTAATAGAGTGAAGTGGACACAGTGATCAGGCCTTGTGCCTGTTTTTGGTCTTAGAAATGGGGGTCAAAGGGGCTCCTGGGTGGCTCAGTCATGAAGTGTCTGCCTTCGGCTCAGGTCATGATCCCAGAGTCCTGGGATCAAGCCCCGCATCAGGCTCCTGCTCAGCGGGAAGCCTGCTTCTTCCTCTCCCACCCCCCCTTCTTGTGTGCCCTCTTTCGCTGTGTCTCTCTCTGTCAAATAAATAAATAAAATCTTTAAAAAAAGAAGGAAAGAAAGAAATGGGGATCGAGGATCAACGCTCCTGACGTTGAGATAAATTTTCTCCCGTCTTACTTTTGCTACTGTGTGCGTAGGTAAATAATATTACTAATTTTACGGTTTTTCATGGAGGTTTCATGGGCGTACGTACCAAGAGGGAGTCTCTTTACACTGTATGTACAGAATTCTCTGGCTGCTTTGGCATATTTGCCATGCGTGATTTCTAGAATTCCAGTTCTGGAGGCATAATAATTTATTATTAATAATACTATTAATAATACTGTCCACGAGCTCTTCCTCGACTGGTGCGAAACAGTGAAATTTTAGAAAAAGGATAGAAACCCGATGACAGGCTTTCCCATTTGATAAACAATTCGATGTAATGATAGATTACAAAATAATTGACTTCAGTTTGTGCTGAAATGACCTTTGCTCTCTCTCAACCTGGCATTTCCAGCCAACTGTGTTTTTTTAGAAAAAAATTAGGTATTCCTTTCATTTATGAGTTTTCTGTGGCTTGTGAGTCACAAAGCTATCCTTTATAAAGAAAAATATGTATACATCTGAAAGAGAAATGAAGAGGGGCTGCATTTCGGACATGTTGAATCTCAGTAGCCAGGGCGATTAATACGCCACATACGTGTTTTCTTTCATGGTTCCCTACGTTTCCTTTGGGTTTCATAAACGTGGTTCACTTTGGTAGGAACTTTTCAGTCAGGTAGAGTGTACCCAACGAAGGCCCACCCCATGGACTCCCCAGATTTCTTCTTTCCTTTACCTACAATTGCAACTAAACTTTGAATTCTTCTGCATGACAGCTTGTGCTTTTAAACCAGTACCTATGAAAATAATACCTCTCTCCCCATAGTACTAGCTTGCATTCCCTCCCATTCCGTGCTAGGTATGGTTTTGACAGGTAGCATGATGAGATTTAGAAGAGAGGCTGAAGTTAATTGAGGTTAGCAAGAAAAATATTACTGTCGATTTTGGATTTTTTTTTCTTTAATTATTTTTAACTCATGAATAATCAATTAAATGAAAAAGAAATGTACGTTTAAGAGGATCTTGAAAATTCCCACCCCTAGAAGCATCAGAGGAGAGGAGCCCCTTGTGAACTATCTGCAATAGAACACACCACTGGCTTTCTGCAGATGACATAGTTAAAAAAAAAAAGATGCTTCTTTTGAAGTGACAGAATGAATACCCTAGCAAGAGGGTGTCGAGCATAGACAGCCACAAAATGCAATTTGCCTTTTCAGGGACAACCTGCCTGCCTTGCAGCACCAGAAATAAGTTAGCATGCAGCTGTAAGGACAGGGTGTTGGTGGGTCTACACTGAAAAACCAGCCAGCCAGGAGGTAGAGTTCTGCATAGGGGAAGCTTCACATCACCATGCTTCCTCGGTGCATGCTAGTGGGCCCTTGGGCTGTAATATACACAAGAGACTGGCCTAAAAGAATTCATTTGAGGGCGCCCAGCTGGCTCAGTCAGTTCAGGGTCTACCTTTGGCTCAGGTCATGATCTCGGGGTCCCTGCATCGGGGCTCCCTGCTCCGCAGGGAGCCTGCTTCTCCTTCTCCCTCTGCCTCTCCCCCTGCTTATGTGCTTTCTGTCAAGTAAATAAATAAAAATAAAAATCTTAAAAAAAAAAAACCTCGTTTGAATAATACATTGTCTTTTAAAGGCCAGTGAATTGTTTTATCAACCCTACCAGCCAAGTCTCTTAGACTCTGGACTATTTAAAAATTCTTACTGGGAGAAATGATTAGTTTGTCAAAAATTTAGCAAGGAAGAGACTCCATTGGGGGGGTGGGGAAGGGATTCTTCATTAGAATTCTCCCACAGACTATTTCCCTTGGCCTTTCCCCATTTTAATGCCCCACCCCCAGCTTCTTTTTTTTTTTTTCCTGTACATGACTTGAATACCTTTGCCTTTGTTAAAATGAGTTAGCATTTTAGTTTCATGTTGCTGTCTGTGGGAGGCAAAGGTCAGGTGGACGCTGCTCCTTGTGATCCAGACGTGAAAGCAGGTGTCCCCTGTGGGTCATTCTTTGTCGGGGTCATTCTCTCATATTTATTCAGCAAACTTTCATTTAGCTTCCCCTGCTATTCAGGACACAACTCTGCTTTGCTGAAAGTCCATGTCGTAACAGTTTTTAAAGTTAAGATATATAGCATGGGATGTTTGGTCGTCTGTGACAACTGCTTTTCTTTTGTACAATATGCTCCCTTTAACAAAACCCTTATGTCTTTTCCTTAAAAAGTTAAAGAGCAACATCACTGATTATGGTCGGCCCAAAGCAATGGTAAAAGAGGATGTAAAACTCGAAGGCAAGAAACCACTTCTGAAACCGGTATTTAAAAAGCATGTGATAAATCTGTGTTTTCCCTAATTCTAAGATGGAAGGAGAGCCCTGCCTTTCTTACCGTTTGGATTGAGAGCCATGCATCCCAAATCATTTCTTCCTGGTGAGCATTGGCTTTGGAAGCATTCTTTCTAATTTCTATGTGAGAAGACACACTTCGTCGTTAAGAATGGAGCTTCCAGGGCGCCTGGGTGGCTCAGTGGATTAAAGCCTCTGCTTTCGGCTCAGGTCATGATCTCAGCGTCCTGGGATTGAGGCCCACATCGGGCTCTCTGCTCAGCAGAGAGCCTGCTTCCTCCTCTCCCTGTCTCTCTGCCTGCCTCTCTGCCTACTTGTAATCTCTCTCTCTGTGTCAAATAAATAAAATAAAATCTTTAAAAAAAAGAAAAAGAAAAAAAAGAATGGAGCTTCCAGGTATGAGAACCTGAAATATCCATGTACTAAGACTCATCACTTTGACTAATGGAGGATCCTAACCACATATCATCCTAAGCACCTCTTCACAGTATGTCATTTTTCCAGCTCAGTTGATTTTTGATATGTCTCACTTTATCAGTCATTGAAGTGGAAATTTCATCACTCTTATATGCTTTTTGAGTTTTTCTTAGTGTTTGTTTGTAATAGGTTTTCTGGGTGATTAGTTATGTGAATTGCAGCATTCTTGGGGATGGGAACCTATCTTAATTTCGCTCGTGAAACCTGCTTCTCTCATAAACTCTGCCATAAACCGCAGGTAGAACTTGTTTTTCATTTAACTGTACGTTGTTGAAATTAGTATATGTACTTTTCATCACTGCTTCACGTGAAAATTAATAGCCAAGATTATTTGCACCCACTCTAACGTTTGAGCGTTGGCCTTTTCAACTCTGTGATTTCACACCTTGGTTAGTAGGCTGGGACACACCACTGACTGATTGCTCCACTGGGTATGATCAGGTGTCAGAAATTTACCAAAGGCCCACTGAACAATATTATGACACAAGAGTAACATTTCTGTGATTTCTGAAGATGATCACCCTTGCCTTAAAAGCTTTCATAATAAAACACGAGAAGTGATATTATCCGCCATTTTATTTTACCTAATGTGACTGCGTGTACATGTCCTGTGAGTCAACAGAGTGTCGGGGTCCAATGCCTGGGTTTTACTGCATGCAGATCTGGGTTTGAGCCCTAGCTGTGCTGCTTAGCAGTTGAGTGACCGTGAGTGAGTTACTTAATTTCTCTGAGTCTAGGTTTCTTTCTCTGTAAAAGAGGGTTAATAAAAGAACCCACCTCAGAGCACCTGGGTAGCACAGTCTGTTAAGCGTATGACTCTTGGTTTTAGTTCAGGTGGTGATCTCAGGGTTCTGGGACCCTGCTCCGTGATCAGCTGGAAGTCTGCTTAAGATTCTTTCTCCCTCTCCCTCTGTCCCCCTACCCCCACTCACGCACTCTCTCTCTCTCTCTCTCTCTGTTTTTAAAACAAAACAAAAAAAAAAGAACCCACCTCATAAGATAGTTATAGATGTTAAATGAAATAATACATGAAAAATGAACATTACTGAGTGTTCTCGATACGTTTTAGCTAAATACAGTAAACTTCTTTTAGTCTCTACTTGGCAACTCTTTTTGGCAACTTAGGGCTATAGAATCCTCAGGTTCACTGTATATTGCAATTTTTAATGGTTTAACTTTTAATTTGAAAGTTTCTACTTTTGCTTTTATATGTATGATCATTTTATCACACATTTTATATGTGTGATCATTGTATGATCACAATGAGTACTCTGTGCCACCATTATTTTTCCAGATAAAATAAGAGTCATGGAGACATACGAATATTATAGCATGATTTTGTTATAATACCTTCCCTTCTAGACCATCACATTCCTATTATTCAAGAGGAAAATTTGAAATAGAACATGAAGACTCTTGGGGGGATAGTGGGAAAAAAAATACGCAAAAGCAAATGAACTAAATCTAGGAGTGAGTGGCAAGCGAGAGATGCCCCGAAGACAATATTATATGATCTTCTCTCTTTTAAGATAATCTATTTTTCTACTAAAATTAGCTTTATTGTCTCCTTTGGGGCATACAAGTTCACGTAAATCAGGAAACATTACCGATTACTGAAGACCTACTGCGTGCAAGACACCAAAGTAGATATAACATCAGGGAGGGTTTTCCAGCTGAGGTGTTGATGAATTTTGGAGTAGAGAAGCATGTGGAGTAGTCTCAGAGGAAATGGTGGCCCAGTAAAACTTCAGGTACCCTCAGTGTTCTTCCCACTTCTCGACTGTTGCAACCAAAATAACATTCAATCTGGACCAGGAATGGCATAGCTCACACAGACCAGAGAACTTGCACAGTTGTATAGATCTAGTCTCATTAATGTTCAACCATTGTGCCTTGGCTTCATTATGTCCTGCACATGAGTAAGGGGTGCCGCCAAGTTGAGATCATTTTGTCAAGGTTTTTAGTTTGTTTGTTTTTTGGGTTTCTTTCCTGCACCAGGAAGATATGGGTTGATTGGATCCAGCATCCAGAAAACTGAGCTGTGCTGGTTGTAAGCCCACTTGGCTAGCACTGAGTATCCCATTGTCATAAGCTCCAGGAATTATTATATATTTACTGAAACATAAGAACTTTCTATGCTGAAAGTATAGAAGAGGAAATGGGCAGGGCCATAAACAGCTCTCCTCAAAAAGCAACAGATGGTTAACAAGTAACAGGTTCTGAAGGGCTGAAGAGTGAAGGGTGTGATTAACTAAGACTACTTGTATTTCTTCATTGACACTGGAAGGCATTGATTTGCTGTGAGAATAATTGCTTTGTAATTGTGGATGGCTTTTCAATGTCATTGTGAGTCTTTTATTCCTTTCAAGATGCCACCAAATGTTTAGTGTTTCGAAGTCTGCCAGGAAGAGTGTTGTGGAGAATTTGCTGAACTAGAAAATTAGGTGTGGTCAAACCAATAAAGTGTTCTTGCAATGAGCCATTGAGGATGGTCAGGGGTTTTATTATTCAGCAGCTGTCATTTGACAGTATTCTGTTTACTGACATCTTAGCCACGGTTTACCCTCTTTTGCTACAATTTGTGAATTTGGCGCTTTAAATTTGTATCCCAGTTCTGTTTCTCTGTCATATTCCTTTGCTTCTGCAAAGGTGCCCTTTCCTGCCTTTCTGTCTTGGCCTGAGCTGGAAGGGTGATTCCCCTCAGAGTATGAAACGTGCAAACCCAAACGGCCCATGTTCTGCAGATCTGACCCAAGGGGGTATGATCTAAGCCATTTGGGGGACAGGGCCGACTTTGAACCCATCTCTTACCCTCTCTGTGAAGAATGCTGTACCATCTGCTCAGTGATATCATGAGAAGGGGATCAGTGCAGTCAGGGAGTAGGGAATCTGTTTCATCTAGTCCAGGATCCCCTAGTCTACCCCTGGCATGACAGTAGGCCATACTTACCGTGGACATACTTCTTGTTTTTTGTGGCTCATACTTAAGGAACCAGGATTTCAGAGCTAACATACTACCAGCATAAATGAAAATGTTTATAAATTGCAATGTATTTTATAAGGATCTTATAATCAGAAGTTCATCTTCTAGATATTTACTACTTGAATCTTTTCTTGAACTGAGTTATCTGGGTATAGTTTTCATGAATAATGTGGAACAAAATATTTTGACAGGAAATTAAATTATAGTAATTTGGACACTTTATTTCTATTTATGATTATTGGACCAACATTTTGATACTCACGCATATCTGAACCTCATCTGAGCAAAGTCCCATAGTACCCAAGGACTTCTGCCAATAATATAACGGTAAATTGCCTCAATTGTGTAGCTCCTCGTCTGCCTAGTGTTTGATGATTTTCAAGTTGTACATACTAGAAAGGTTCTGTGGATAAAGTATGAGAGGAAAAAAGCATTATGTACATTAGTTGAAATTGGCATCATGTTGCCAAACTGTAATAAGCCTTAGGGGACCTCAGTGTTGAAACTACTCAATTGAATGCTGCAATTTCCCATAACAATTTAAAAGGCCTGCAGGCATGCTAAAGTCATAGCTGGATCTTTCAGTTAACACTCTGTAACATGACCCCAAAGTCTCATTTACATCACAGCAATTAAAATATATTCCGCATTACATGTTTACTACTATCTACTGTAGAAATAATCCAATGAGATGCGGTCATTTTCCACAAATAATCATGGAAACATTTATGTTCACCATTTCTTCTTTCCAGAGTGGTATTAACATAGCCTGTGCATACACAGAGGGTGACGGTAATTGCAAAGGGGTAAGACGGTGGGATGAGGGCAAAGGAAGGCCATCTAACTGATAATAACTTGGAGTCATTACTCCTTCGCAATCCAGGTGCAATTAGGTGGGAAGGCTCAGTCCAGTTCATAGGTGACAGGCGTCCATTACACAAAATAATATAGTAATCAGAGCTAATTGACCCCCTACTGGTGGTTAGAAGTAGAGGGACCAAAAATTAAATGAGTATTAAAATAATACACCTCCCGATTACAGAAGTGTTGCCCTTAGTCTGTGACAGAAATGCCCAGGCCCATTTGGGAAGATGTTAGAAAAGAATAGCGGAACTCACCTGAGGAAGATGTTTTCATAAATGAGACTTCTTTCCTCGGTGTTCCATCTAAGTTCATTTAGAAGTCCTCCTAGCATATGGATTATAACCATCATTATTAATTGATATCTTAACTGTTTCATAATGACATGAATAGCAAGTTAAATTATTTTAAAGCAAAGCCCCAGTAGCCAAAATGAGATCATATTTTCTCAACAGTGACTGTTGCATTTTCGTAATGCCTTTCTTTCCAGAAAACATGGACCAAATCGACTGAGTCCAAATTGTTGTTGTGGTTTAACATTCATCGAGTAGCCACCATTTACCAGCTTACCTTAAAAGTGTGGTTTTTCACAATGATCTAGAACACACCATCAAGGTATGAAATACCATGGCAGAAGTCCAGCTTCCCTGGCTGGCAGGGAATCAATGAGAAACCAAGGAAACTGAATTTCTCTGTGTGCCTGTTTGAACGCTCTTACATGTGGTGCCCTTTTGTGGTCAGGAAGAGCGTTGAAAGAATCCTGCTTCAGCAGACATCTGAGAAGGCAACAATTTTATCTGCTGCCTAGGTCCGTTTTAATCCTGTGCCTCGGCTGATAGCTTTACCCCTAGTAACAGCATGGAAAAAAAAATGTTTTTGATTGAGCCACTTAGTCCAGAGCTGTTGTGGCAAGGGGCTTCCTTTAAGCAGACACAGCCCCTCACTGCAGACATTGTCCACCGTTGGGCTGAGCAAGGAGAGAGTCTGCACTGGATTACAGACCTGGCACGTGCCCCTGACAAGGTAGGCCTGGGCCAAGCCATGTGTACCTGCCTCATAACATTTTTTTATAAACAATATAAATTATGCACTTATTTGTCTTTGTGATATAGAACATTTGGGAAATCAGAACAGCTGACTAAGTGGATACAGTTTTCCTATTTTCACCAGACTACTGGCAGCATTTATACAAAGTCAAAATATTTGACTATATGATACATATGCACTTTAAGGTGTTTAACTACACTTGAGATGTCAAAACATTACATTTCTATGGGAGCCTAGGTATATATATTTATATACCCTGAGAGTGTTGCATTAAAAAATACTTAAAAACAGACAATAAACACCAAAGGAGAAAAATAGTAAAGAATTGAATCTTTTAGGGTAAGTGCACAGACTGCTTGCCAGACAGGCTATAAATATGTTGATTCTTGGGGCACTTGGGTGGCTCCGTCGGTTGGGTGTTCAACTCTTGATTTCAGCTCAGGTCATGATTTCAGGGTCATGAGGTCGAGCCCCATGTCGGACTCCATGCTGGGCCTGGAGCCTGCTTGGGATCCTCTCTCTTTCTTTCTCCGTCTGCTCCTCCCCAGCTGCCCTTGTTCTCACTCGTTGCCCTCAAAAAAAAAGTTGGTTCTTTTCCTCACACCCATAGAGGCTGAGCCCAGAGGTCACCCAGCCTCTACAGTCCCCATAGCTACCTGAGAGGGTTTACCTAGTTCTCTGGCCACTCTGGACATGAGGACTGCACCCAAAGGTACTTTGAACCCCTGAAGCAGTTCTGGAATTGACCTATCCCCCCAGGGCTTCCCCAGTTCAAGGAGGAAGTGGGGTTTGGGAATCTCTGTCCCCATCTCCCTCCTGGCTCCACAGGGAGATGCCAAATTGCGTGAGACCCTCACCTCCAGCACTGAACCTGAATTTCCCGCTCCCCAGGGGTCTGTGAAGAAGGTGCCATTTGGCTGGTTTGGTGCTTTTCAGACTGAGATGAAAACTAGCTCTTGGGCAGCAGACAGAGGATATGTTTATTATAGTGATTTTGCCTGTGGGTTACAGAGGCATGAATAACCGCCGTTAGCCTTCATTCTCCAAGTACTTGTGGGTAGTTATCAGGTCTCCACCTAGTTGTTACTAAAATAAACCTCACATAGTTCTTTCAATCCTGAGACTCTTAATCAGTTTCATTGCTCCTCTGGAAAGTTTTTCCAGTGTTAGCCTACTGCTTTCCGCTACCGAGACATAAATATTTGGATAACAATATAGATGGAGTCATTTTGAAACTATCAGTGTGGGAACTATTTTTTTTTTCTCATTGGATGGCATAGCATTTTAAAACAAGCTCACAAAACTCCAAACCCCAAATTCCATTCAAACGTTTAGCAAAATACCATTTTCACGACAGCGAGAGCATCAGCCCTTGCTCTCAACTCCATTGAACTGAGCTCTTGCGGTCGCCATCCCAGCTTCCTCAGAAAAGCCTAACCATGCTGGACGGTATTCTTGGACACTGGACAGTGTTCTGGAATTTAATTATGATAACTGGCCCTTATCAAGCAGACGTTATATTATACGCCAATCACGGGGCTAAATGCTTTTAAGACGTTATCTCATTTCATCTTCATAATCCTTTCCTAAGAAAGATAATGTCATCCGCATTTTAGAGAATGAAATACAGGAAGCTACATCTCAGAGCGTTTCAGTAACCTGCCCCAGGTCCTAAGACACATATGCTGTAAATGGTGCAGCTAGACTTTAACACATATCTGTCTGATCAAAACGCCTGTCCTTCCAGTTGTGGCAGTGTCGACTTTTTTAGTCGGAACACCCAGGGTAAGAATTTTCGGTTCAAAACTGTATTTGTCTGGCTCTCTCTGAGGTCTGTTTACTTTTTTTTTTTTAAGAGTTTATTTATTTATTTGACAGAGGGAGAGAGATCACAAGTAGCCAGAGAGGCAGGAAGAGAGAGGAGGAAGCAGGCTCCCCGCTGAGCAGAGAGCCCCATGCGGGCCTTGATCCCAGGACCCTGAGATCATGACCCGAGCCGAAGGCAGAGACTTTAACCCACTGAGCCCCCCAGGCGCTCCTGAGGTCTGTCTTCTTCCACGCAGACATCAGCGGCAGGCACGCTTTCTCCCATGGGGACAAAAGCGTACACAGGACCCACATTTACATCCTCCCTCACCAGCGACTCCACGTTTGCTGGTTCTGAGGAGGCGGGGCCAGGAGTTTCAGGGCACGCCCTTGGGCTCGCCTTATTGGCCCGAGTCAGGTCACGTATTCACCCCTCAACCAATCAATCCCCGAGATCCCCGGCAGGCGGGTCCCGGACCCCAGGAACCGGGTCTGCTCCACCTAAACCTCCGGAAACCAACGGCGGAGGCGAGCATTGATGCAGAGAAATGCAAAGCGTGCCCAAAAAATCTGCCCGGCCGCCCTGGCTGGGATGTAGGAGAGTCTCCTCCTCTGGGAACTGAACCAGGCGGGCTGGGAGACGAGCCAAGGGAACGGTGACTGAGTCCTCCTGTGAAACACGTGGTATCCCCGGGATGTATCATTTATTTCCTCCGTCGCTGTCTTTCTTCGAAGACAAGCGGGGAAATGTGTGCAATACACCTTATATTTCAGATTGGTCTTGAACGGTCCGCCTTTCTTACTCCTCCGGTGAATTTCATTTGGCGTGTACTTTTGCGTGCCCAGGCCTGTGATCTCGGCTGATGATTTACCACGGTCTTTTCCACATGGCAGCGTCCACTGACGTTCTCCATCCCGGATCTGCTGGCATCCTGACCCAAGCGGTCAGACTCTGCTGTCCTTTCCCTCTCTCTCTCTCTCTCTTTTCTTTTCTTTTTTTCCTTCTCTCTCTTTCTACTCTCTTTCTCCCTCTGTGTTTTATTTGTTTTATCTTTTTTTTTTTAAATTTGTTTTTGTGATGCTTAAAGCCCCCATTGGTTCCAATGTTTGGAGGTACCGTCTAGTGTTGAAGAGTACAGGTCTGGAATACACCGAAAGACGTTCAAATTCCACTCAACTTCTTCCAGACTCCGTGACCTTGGACAAGTCAATTAATCTCTCTGGGTCTTCGTTCTCTCATATGGAAATACCTAGCAAGCTGGTTGGGAGGATTAAGGGAGGTCATATATGTAAAGCACCTGGCCTATCTTAAGCACTAAAATAAATAATCAAGATTGAAATTAATAATTAATCAAGGAGCTTTTATGTCCACTCTTCAAAAAAGGAATATGCTCAGCACTTAGGGAAATAATACCAGCTCTTCATTTAAGAAGCTCGTCCAGTTTTCCATAGCATTCCCAACTGTCACCTGGTCAGTAATACCCGTTTTTGAGTCACTTTTCTGATATAATGAGCTGTAGTTGTTAAGCCATGTAGGAGGTTTGCTTATTTTTTTCTCATTATGATGAAAGGTTTGGATTTGGAGTTGATGCTTCTTAAGACTTACAGTTTGGCAGCCTTTCAAAGAAGTAAATGGAAGACTTCAGTATGAGAATATGAGTGCCCGCCTCACCAGGCAGGCCCTGGTTGTCTGACTTGGATTTTTTTATTAATTTCCCACATTTCCCCATCAATAAAACTGATAAATCACACGAACTTGATGAGCTGCTGTTAAAAGTAGAAATACGATGTGTATTTCTACCATAAAAATGTATTCTGTAAATGGCGGTTCTTGGTTTTATTGTGGATTTGCCTGCAGCCAGCATGTCCACTGACGTGAGAGTGTTCATATCAAGGTGGTATGACAGTCTGTGACCCAGTTCAATCAGAACAATACATCTGTCGATAGCAAAGTTGTCTTTTTGGTTGTCGTTGTTGTTTTAACCTAGTGTATACTTGAGGCCATTTGGATAGCGCAGTATTAGCTACATGACGTGTCACTGTTTCCTTGATTTTTCCTCTGAACCAGATAGGATTGCTGGCAAGATTTTCAAAGGCCTGGCTCATGCCGAAACACAAATGAATATGGCGGTGGCCTCTGCATTCAGGGTTCTGGTTTAAAACATCATAAAAATACTAAATGGGGATGATGGAGGATATCCAGGTGGGCAGACAAATTGAGAGATATTATTTACACTTTACCGTCAAGGTCTGCAAGGTAGGAAAGCTGCATTTAGCTGAACCGTATTGGATCCTAGTGCCTTTTCCCATCTGTTTGAAGTGTGGAGATGATGGCCTTCTTCCTACCATTACTGGTGCAGTTGTGACCATAAAGCACATAACTTTATTAATATAGATTACTATTATATTCCTCCTGTCCATAATTGTTATCAGGAAAAACAGAACCACTTTTAATTTCAAACTATAGAAGTGAATTGCTTTATTTGTTTTTAAATCACAGAATAGTATTCTTACTTTACTGAGTGAATTAGCCTCATTATCCATATTTTTTCTTTTTTGATCATTTCCAGTTTCTGTTTCCTTCTCTATATAAATAATTTTAAAAGAATTTTTAATGATTTGATGAGGTTTAAGCCACTTTTCTTATAGCCTAAGGCACTGTTCTATATATTTTCCAATTAGAAATTTCCTGGTATTCACACTTATTCAGTAGCTATTTTAGTATATTATTCCTATTTGCTTCATTTTCTAATTTTGCCTATTTGCTATCTATGATAAAGCATGGAGAATAATTTTGAGTTTTAAAACAGTAACCTTTCGATTTATTATTTTTAAAGTAGACATAAATATATCTTTACTCACATGAAAGTGTTCACAATGTTAAGTAGAAATGAGTTACAAGATCATGTGTTATATGTATATTGCATATACATATATTCATACATATATTCATACAAACATATATTCATACCATACATATATTCATACAAAGACACGTACACACACACATAGAAAAAGTCTGGAAATGTTAAGAAGGTAGTAATTTTAATGTTTTCTTTTGGAGGCGGGGCACTTATCTGTATTTTCTCATTTCCAAATACATATGTTAAATGAAAGAAAAGCATTGGGAGCATGCATTGAGTAGTGTTGACGGATGGCCTTCTCTGTGTGTCTCAGAGCTATCCCTCTCCACCAGACGCTCGAGCCAGCAACCTGACAGTCATTCTCAGCTCCTCTCTCTTCCTCACTCTTGTTTTAGCCCATCCCAAGTTTTGCTGATGCCATGTCTATTTCTCACATCTGTCCGCTTCTCCAGATCTTCACTGTCCTTTCCAGTTCCGTAGTCCAAACTAGCATGCTCTTGCCTGGACTTACACAGAAATCTGCCAACAAGCTTCCTTGCTTCCGCTCCAGACATCCCTCTTCCGTGTTCTCCACCCTTTAGCCGGAGGGATCTCGCCACATTGTAAATCTGATTGAGCATGTCAGTGCCCCATTCCACGCTCCGCAGTGGTCGCCACTTTGGATGCACTATGGACGAGGCTGCTTAGCCTGTGTTATGAGGCTCTGCCCCGGACAGGAAGTTTCCTCTGGACTGGTGTCTCCTCACTCACTGTGCCCCCAGCCCTGTTGGCATTTGTCCATCAAGCTCTTCTCGACCTGCAGGCATTTGTTTGAGCAGGTTTCTCTCTCAGCCAGGCCTGTTAGTGCTGTCAGCCCCTTTCCTGTGACACACATGCTTATGACCAGGCTAAATCTTGTTGATCCTATGGTCCTCAACCTAAATGTTGTTTAAGAAGGACTTCTTTTGGCTCTCAGTCGCAATTAGACCATACTTTCAGTTCTCTCTCTTTACAACTTGCAGTTATTTTTCAGTTTTTCTTACACTTTTAATTGCATATTTATATGTGATTAATTCTTTAACCCCCCACCCTCCTCTCTGTACTCAAATTGAAAGAGTGCAGAGACTGTGTCTTGTTCATGTATACATTTCCAGTGCCTCTCACCATGTTTGACATGTATGATGAGTGAATAAAAAAATGAAGGAACACTAGTCCTTGTGCACAATTTTATGCTAATGCATGTAGATCTATCCCGTTCTTTTGAATTGCTGCCAAGCGTTCCTCCAGCTGGTCTTATCTTGCTTTTTCATCGAACCTGATGATCTCTGCCTTTTAACTCATGTGCGTAGATCATTTATTTTTATAGTTAATGTGATTGTTGATTCGCTTACATTTCTTTTTCCATCCATTTACTTTTAACCTACTTGTGTCTTTATGTTGAAGAATGTTACTTAGAAGCTGCGCATAATTTTTGTTGACCAATCTGAAAATCTTTGCATTATGTGAGGTGTTTAGACCATTTACATTTGGTGTGATCATTGGCCTCCCTAGATTTAAGTCTGTCAACTTGCTATTGGTATTTGTTTTGCTCCATGTATTCTTTGTTGCTCTTCTTCTACCTTCTTTGGATTAGTCGAATATTTTTTATGCTTCCAGTTTTTATGATTCCTTTGTTTCTTTTGTTGGCTTGTTAGCTACAACTGTCAGTTTTGTTATTTTAGTGGTTGCTTTAGGGTTTAAAGTGTACACCTTTGCTATAACACAGTATCTCTTGAGGTGATATTTTGCTGCTTCCCATATAGTATAAAGACCTTACAATAGTATACTATTTCTCCCCTCCCTTCCTTGACGGTGCTGTTGCAATATACTTTACTTACACCTGTGTTATAAAATTCACAATACAGTGTTATGATTTTTATGCAGCCAGTCTACTATCTTTTAAAGAGATTTAAATAATTAGAAAATATCATGCATGTAACCACATAGCTGCCACATCCGAGTGCTGTTCATTCCTTTGCATGGATCCATATTTCCATCCGATGTTCTTTTCTTTCCACCTAGACTGCTTCCTTTACATTTCTTGTAATGAAAGTCTACTGGTGGTCAACTTTTGTATGTTAGAAAAGATAGGTATTTTGCCTTTATTTTTGAAAGATATTTTCACTGAGTATAGAATTCTGGAATGAAATTCTGCTGTCTTCTTGCTCACATTACTTCCAACAAGGAACTCTGTATGTAATGTGCCTTTTTCCTGGGTCTGCTTTTAAGACTTTCTCTTTATCATTGTTGTTGGTGGTGTGTTTTTTTTTTTTTATAAACATATATAATTTTGATTACAACCAGATCCCCTGGCATAAATTTCTTTCTCTTTCTTGTGCTTGGTGTTTGCTGAGCTTCTGGGAATCTGTAGGCTTATAGTGTTTATCAAAGTTGGTGTTTGCTGAGCTTCTGGGAATCTGTAGGTTTATAGTGTTTATTGAATTTGAGAATTTTTCAGTTATTGTTGCTCCAACTTTCTTCTGTTCATTTCCTGTTTTCTCCTTCAGTTACATCTGTATTGGCCACTGAAAGTAATCCCACATCTCACTGATGATTTATTTATATATTTATTCTCTTTCTCTGTGCTTCATTTTGTTCCATGTCTATTAGTATATCTTTAAGTCCATTTACTTTCTCTTTGGCAGTGTGAATCTGCATTCATCCCATCCAGTGTAATTTCCATCTCGGACATGGTAGTTTCATCACTAGAATTTAGACTTGGGTCTCCTTTTTATATCTTCCCTGTCTCCATTTAATTTTTTGAACATATGTAATTCAGTTATAATAGCTGTTTTCATGTCCTTGTCTGTTAGTTCTAATACCTGTGTCAGTTCTGAGTCAGTTTCAATGGACCGATTTTCCCCCCTCATTATTTTCCTGCTTCTTGGCATGCTAGAAATCTTTGATTGTGCAACAGACATTGCGAATTTTACCTTGTTGAGTGCTGGATATCTGTGTATTCCTGTAATTCTTCAGCTTTGTTATAGTATAGTTAAGCTACTTGAAAACAGTTTGATCCTTTCTGGCCCTGCTTTTAAGGCTTCAAATGAGACCAAAGCCATGTTTAGTTTAGTGCTAAATTATTCCCCACAACTGAAGCAAGACCTTTCTGAATACATTACCTAATAAATTATGTGGTTTTTCCCATCTGACTAGTGGGAATATACACAATTCTTGTCCTCGTGTGAGCTCTGGATAGTTTTTCTTATAATCTGGCAGTCTTTAAGAAGGGCAATTCTGCCTCCAATGTCTGAAGTATTTTTTATTGTCATGACTGGGAGTGCTACTGGTACCTACTGGCTAGAGGCTAAGAGTGTTGCTATACATCCTACTATAAGGTAGCCCCCAATAAAAAGGAATATTTCCATATAAGATGTCGATAACGTTGAGGTTGGGAAACTCTGTTGTAATCCTTCCAAACGGCTTGTTCTCTGGCCCACTGTGGTCTCACACACACACGTGCTGAATTCTCAAGGCTCCTCTGTAATCTTCCAGTTTTTTCTCCATGCAGTTCTCTTATTTATTATTGTTATCAAATGTCATGTTTAAAGAAAGAAACTTGTCTTGGGGCACCTGGGTGGCTCAGTGGGTTAAGCATCTGACTCTTGATTTCAGATCAGGTCATGATCTCAGGATTGTGAGATTGAGTCCTGTGTCAGATTCTGTGCTCAGCAGGGAGTCTGCTTGAGGATTCTCTCTACCCCTTCCCAAACTTGTGCTTGCTCTCTCTCTTTCTCTCTTTCAGATAAATAAATAAATAAATGTTTAAAAAGAAAGAAACTTGCCTTGGTTTAACCTTCTCAACCACTAATTATTTACTATATTTTTTGTACTCTTCTCAACAAGCATAACTTTTGCTTCTCCTAGTAGATTTCTCTTTCCCCATATTTCTTCTCACAGTTTCATTTGTGTTTTAACTTTGTGCTTCAAACAGGGTATCTTAATTCACTTGTATTCCTCTATTTAAACCTGTAAGCTCAAATCATAGCTGTGCTTGAATTTAGCATTACAAAAAAATCATCATAATATGATTTTATTTTTGTACTTAATTGTTTTAATTCTTTGCTTTGTGAATTTGCCTCAGGAAAGATTTCCTCTAAAATGAACAATAGCAATTGATTTCCTCTTGTGCTCAATTGGCATTAATCTAGCTCTTCAATAAAGGAAATACTTAGAGATTCTTATGGGTGTTCAAAGGTGTACTTACTGTTTGATTAACATAATTGGTAATAAGTCATAAATACTAACTTACTAGGGAAAATATGAATTGTGAATAACAAAAGGTAAAATTTTCTTGGTATTGTGTACAAATAGTGTAATTTAGATCTGTAATCTAGAATACGTTTGCATAAATTAGTGTTTTTCTGAAGTCTGAGTATTCTTTCGGGTGAGCTTTTTCAAACTATTATAAACATAGGACAGTCTGTGCTGAAGATAGTCAAAGTGACATTCAGGAATTTGTAATTCTGACAGAAAATAACTAACAGTGGGAACATGAGTGAATTTGACCAACAGGTTACTTAATCCTCTGGGTTTGGATATTTGTTTTTAATTCAGTTGCTAGATGGACATATAAGCTCATGGAATTTTTGAAGTACAGATGATTCTAGGGATGTTTGTTATAAGCCTGATACATTGTGATCATTAGCTAAAGGATTTTAAAGATATACTAAGTCCAATTAGAATTAGATTATTTGCTAAAAGTACAATTAAAAAATGTTTCTTTGGAATTAGGAACATGTTATGGAACAATGTAACACTGTTGTTAAGTTCTGTGGTCAAGTTTCAAAGCAGGTTTAACTAATACATCTGAAATAGACAATATGATTACCCTAAATCTGGTGGCCTGCCCATTCATATAGTCAGTCAAATACTTTGCAGAAAAAATTGAGAAAAAATTAATAACCCAATAATGGAATTTGCTTTAAGACCAGCTATGTTTTCCAGAGGTGTGCTGTGGTTAGTAACTGAGCTGTTTTTCAAGGAGCTAGTGAAAATCAACCAAATCAGTTTGATATTGTTATATACATGCTATAGCAAGTTGAATCAGAACTTTTTGGTCAACTTTATTTCTAATAGTTTTCCCTTATTTTTTCAAAGTCCTTGCCCACTTGCAGCTAAGATCCTGTTCATTAAATGCTTTATGCTGAATATGTGCGCAGTGACCCTTTTGCTGTGTACAACTGTGCAATCACCATCAAAGTACTTCAACAATTTAGCCCTACTTAAGTAGCTGCATTTTTTAACCTTCAAATCTTTAGCCGTGAGTGAAGAAGATAATGCAGAAAACTGCTGTTTGAAGTCATATTGAACACATTGACTTCCATCAGAAGCATTACAGTGCTTGCAAACATTACAGTGTAGATTAAATCCTTGAAAAGACTGCACTATGTACAAAAATGGGGAGACAGATGCAAAAGACTTTTTATTGTTTGGAATCGCTAAGATCAAAATGTCTTTGTCTTTGATGGTATATTTGAATACTACATCTCAGTTTATCATGGCACTTCAAAGTTGCTTCACAAATAAAAAAAAGTCATATATTTGTGGCTAGAGATATTCTATAAAGCTCAAGAATACCTAAAATTATCTTTTTATTACTCATTTATTAACATTTTATTGGTATTGATTTATAAGCATTGGTAACATCACCATAGGGATGCATCTTTACTATCGATGATATGTATTTGTATTACCACATTAAAGAACTTATTATCTAATTTGCAAGATCATGAAATTGTATCATGGGTTGTATAATAGAGAATACATTTTGCATTCTAAGATCCAAAGGGACAATTAAGGACAGAATGGAAATATGAATGATCTAACTCAGACAGTGATCATTTTTTCTATAAAGGGCCAGACAGTAAAGAGTTTAGACTTTGCAGGCCAGCTGGTCTCTGCATTGGTTTCCTATGGCTGTGGTAACAAACTACCCCAAACTCAGTGGCTTAAAACATCAGAAGTTTGTCCTTTCAGTTCTGGAGGCAAGACGCATGAAAATGAAGGCATGGGCAGTGCCGTGCTTTCTCTGAAGTTCTTGGGAAGAATCTGCTCATGCCTCTCTCCTAGCTTCTGCCATTTGCTTGCAACCCTTAGTGTTCCTTGGCTTATAGCTACATCTCTCAACCGCTGCCTCTGTCCTCACGTGGTCTACTCTCCTATTTGTCTATATGTCCCTGTATCCAAATCTCCTTCTCCTATCTTTTAGAAAGACTCCAATCACTAGATTTAGGACTCATCCTAATCCAGTATAACCTCATCCTCACTTGATTGCTGCTGAAAAGACCATAAGGTCACATTCACAGGTAGGAGGCATTAAGACTTTGATGTCTCCTTCTGAAAGACACAGTTCAGTTCACTGCAGTGTCTCTTGCAACCATTCAACTCTGTCTTTGTAACATGAACATAGCCAAGGACGATACATAAATAAATACATGTGCTGNGGCTCAGTGGGTTAAAGCCTCTGCTTTCGGCTCAGGTCATGATCTCAGCGTCCTGGGATCGAGGCCCGCATCGGGCTCTCTGCTCAGCAGGGAGCCTGCTTCCTCCTCTCCCTGTCTCTCTGCCTGCCTTTCTGCCTACTTGTAATCTCTCTCTCTGTATCAAATAAATAAATAAAAAAAAAAATCTTTAAATAAAAAAAAAAAAAAATAAATACATGTGCTGTGTTCCAATAAAACTTTATTTACAGAAACAGGTGGTGGGTGGGATTTAGCTGGTATTACTAGAGTTTACCAGTGCCTGGTCTAACCAACTGAAGCAAAATTGCGGTGGAGGAAAGAAAACAAACAAAAAAAAAGGAATTTCCTCTTGCTTCAGTCAGTCCATTTTTAAAGCATAAAAATGCATACATATGTGTATATATAGCAGCACCTATTTTAAAATAGATGTCAACTCAAGGCAAGAACTGGAACTTCTATAATAATTTCAACTCCCAAAGTCCTATTACTAAGAATGCTTGAATTAAGGTATCTATCTGGTCAATGGAAAGCTTTTTTTTTTTAAGTAAGATTTTATTTATTTATTTGAGGGAGAGTGAACGAGAGAGAGAGAGAGAGAGAGAGAGAGAGAGAGAGAGAGAGAGAGAGAGAGAATATGATCAGGGGGAGGGCAGATGGAGAGGGAGAAGCAGGAGCCCAGTGCAGGGCTGGATGCTGGGACTCCATGATCATGACCTGAGCCGAAGGCAGATGGCCAACCGACTGAGCCACCCAGGTGCCCCAACTGAAAGCTTTTTGATGATCATTTAGTTATGAGAGTTGGTATGGCCTTTCCTCGAAAGAGATCGAGATCGCTTTGGAAACAAGATTTTTCTTGAACTCACACATACACATTCACTCTATTAGAAAGAATGTACCTGATTCTCCCCACTAAATGTATGCTTCTTGAGGGCAGGGACACTGTTTTATTTAATGGTGTGTCCTCAGCACGTGGAAGAGAGCCAAATACATAACAGTCATTCAATAAATACTGACCTAAAATAACTTTTGTTTTCCTTGGAATGAAGAGAGTGAATTGGTCTGTTGCTTTAGCCATGTCATATAAAACTATGCCCTGTATCTTGAAATTATTTATTATGTTAAACTCAAAGGAGAGCTACAATAAGAGAAATTCAATTTCTATTAAGAGCTTTTAGAAGAATTTGGAAGAGAATAATGGGGTAATGAATCAGAAGGGGTCAGTGAAAAAATACTATTTTTTTTTATTTATTTAATCAGATTCATGGAAACTCATAAAGGGGTAGGGAAGTCAAGATATGTTTCAACAGCCAAGGTAAATATTAGCAACTACTTTTAACAGCCCGGCTCAATTCAGTAGCAGGGAAATGTGGAAGACCATGTGAGGGAACCCTTCACGGGCAGTAGGGATAGAGAAGATACAGTTTGGTTCAGGAGATAAGAGGAACCATCCAGATTTTCCAAGCATAGGCTCTGGAACTCTGTGATCATTCCAGCCCAGAATTTCACCACTCTCCTTATAGCTGTATGGAAGGCAGAAGTTAGAAAGTGAAAGGTAGAGGAGTCATAATGTTGCTCAGACAGAACAGAGGGTTGTTGACAGCATAGATGTAAACTGAACCGATGTGGGAGAGTCCGAGTCAGCACCGAGAGACACCATGTTGAAAGCACATTAAAGAGAGGCGTGATGTGTATAATGATAGCCAAGGATCAAAAGAGAGGGAGAAATTCCTTGGGAGAGGGATTCTCCATGGGAGAAAATATCAAAAAGAAGTCACAGCCCTGAGGATGTGGAACCAAAGAGAAGATCTGGGGCCACCAGAAATCATTTGTTTCAAGTTGATTATGGAATCACTCCAGTAAAACGTGAATTTAAGTCAGAAGGAGTGGAGTGGGAGCAAACACTGAAGGCCTTTGAGGACCTTCAGATTTAAGAGAAAGACCAAATGAGAAAGAGTAAAGACAAAGGAAGATCATTTAAAATGCAGATTAGGCATGCCAGGCTGGCTCACTCAGGAGAGCAACTCTTGATTTCAGGGTCTTGAGTTTAAGCCCCACATAGGGTATAGAGATTACTTAAATAAACTCTAAAAAAATTTTCAAAATGAAATGCTGATTAGCCCTGGGCCACCACCTCTCCTTAGGACCAGTCACTTTGACCCTTGTCCATTGAGAAAATCAGGAAAAAGGCAGTTGCTAAGCAAAGAAACATAATTTGCCTTGCCCCTTCTTATTCAATCTTGCTACTACTGGCAGTTGCAAATACTACCCCATCAAATTAGTTACTTGAATTGCTTTAAAATGAGAATAGCAAGCTCTTTTTTTTTTAAGATTTTATTTATTTATTTGAGAAGAGAGAGTGCACACACGTGAGCATGATGGGGGTGAAGGAGGGGGAAATGTAAAAGCAGGCTCCCCACTGATCAGGGAGCCCAATGTAGGCTCCATCCTGGCACCCCAGGATCATGACCTGAGCCCAAGGCAGATGCTAGATGCTTAACCGACTGAGCCACCCAGGCACCCCTGGGATAGAGCAGATTAAATTCATTTTCTAGAAAAGAAAGTGCATTTTTAGGAGAAGAATAGTAGAGAAGGATCCGCTTTTTCCATAAATGAAGACGTTTAGGTCCTTGAAGCATGAAAATTGAGCCCGCAAAAGAAAAAGTCTTTGCAAAAATTAATAAAATGTTCAATGTATTTGACAAAGTTTCTCTTCCAAGAATCTCCCAATTTGCTCCTGCCCTTAAAAAAAAAATAAAAATCAAAAGAAATAAAAGAGTATACATTTTTGTAAGACAAAGAAAGGGAATTTATTTGTGAATGGAGAAAATGCTACGAGAGAAAATTGTCCCATTGTAGAAAATTTAACAAACATATCGAGGCCAACTTCGAGTTGCTTTCTGTAGTGAAATTTGATTTTGACCTTAATTTTTTTGTATTAATGTGAAAAATCAGTTATAGTAGCTTAAACAAGCATCCATAACTCTCAGTAATAAACCATATGCCTCCCTTCCTGGTCATACAGGCTAATTTACAGTGATTTCACAAATTTTCTTTTTTTGTTGTTGTTGAAAGCAAGTTTTCTAGATAGACGATAGAATTACTTTCCACCGTTTTCCAGATTGAGAAGGATGTAAGGTAGTCCATTTTTAAGTGAAGGTTATGCTGACATTATGCCAACTTTTTATCTTCACAGAGAGGCCAATGAGAGTTGAACCCTGAGTGTAATTTGTGCCAAGCAGGACTGATGTGTGCCCAGAAGGAATGAAGTATGGATGTGAAAGAACGTAGGCCTTACTGCTCGCTGACGAAGAGCAGACGAGAGAAAGAACGGCGGTATACAAATTCCTCAGCGGACAATGAGGAGTGTAGGGTACCTACACAGAAGTCTTACAGTTCCAGTGAAACCCTAAAAGCTTTTGATCATGATTCTTCGCGGCTGCTTTATGGAAACAGAGTAAAGGATTTGGTTCACAGAGAGGCAGACGAATACACCAGACAAGGTAGGTCTTGGTTCTCATAAAACATGGCACGCTCCATTGGTTTCAACTTGTAGGTGTCGCTTTTTCTTCCCCCCTCGAGGTGACACGATGATATTCCAAGTTCAATGCCTATCACTCTGATTCAGATTTTTGAGATATGAGACAGTCACCTTGTATTCCAGAGTAAAGAGAGAAGGCCACCCACAGGCACACTGACACCAGATAAGGGGACCAACACATGTAGAGAATCACTGTACACAGTTTGTGCATGAACTTTGCGATTCTGCACACAGCCCCTGTGTGTGCATAAACTGGACACCCAGGTCTCTTGGGCTCCCTCACCGTTTCATGAAGGCGCTTATGGGCATTGTTTCTACAGTTAAAAAGGATGTGAGGGGGAAGGAACAGTGATAAGAAAAGCCCTGGTACCCTCATTAGAAAGGAAGAACCCTGATTCTGAATGATCTCATGACCCACGCAGCCCGTCCGGCTGTGAAGACAAGAGCCTACTATGGGAGGGAATCTAGAACATTAAAGTTACATCTTAAAACATCCTGGCTTTTCATAATATAATCCATGACAGTTTGGTCATTCACATGTATTTGTTGACCATTTTTATGCTCTGTTTGCTGCCTGGATATTCTACCTGTGGAATAATGACTTCTATAATTCTACTTCACAGTCTTAGACCTACCAATTTACATGTCTTTCAGACAATGGCTTATTTTAAACGTGGCATCCGTAATTTTAATTTTGTTTCTTCTAATACATTTTTGAGATGGGGGCAAGATTACTCCTAATAAAAATAAAATTCTCTTACATTTGTATTGCTTAGTCTATTTGCATAGAACTTAGCATCCCTTAGCTAATTTAATCAGGAAATGAGGAAAAATAAATTAAATTTCAAATGTAAAGAATATATTCATTCTTTTCCAATCACCTTACAAACAGTGTGACTAACAGTTTGAAACTGAGCAGGAACAAATTTAAGAAAAAGTAATAAAGCAATAAGTCATTCAAAAGTTTGGAAATTTTCCATGGTTCTTTTCTTCTCTACCTTGTGGAAAGAGCCTTCCTAACTAGACTGAAATAGCGTTCACTCACCCAAACCAGTTTACCTCAAAGAAGACTCATTTGATTTGCTAAAAAGATTTTTTCCCCCTAAAGCAGTCTCCCTAATACTACAGGTATCATAGTTTATGAAAGGGGACAAAGTAGCTTAACATTTTTAAATCCAGTTTTTAAGGGATGATCTAAAACATATATTTGAGATACAGTCTCTGGGTAATCAAGGGACTTTAAGTCATTGTACAACGTCTTGTAATTCCAAACCCGATTTTTTTTTCCTTTCATATTGTCTACCCAGCTGACATAGATTATCAGGGCACATTTAAAAAATCATAGGTACAGCGACATGCATGCAATCTGAACCCAGTGCGAAGCCTTGCTTTTTGTAACAAAAACAACTGCTTAGTGCCTTCTTCGAAAAAAAAAATGCATCGTGGAATACCATTACAAGAAAAAAACAAAACAAAACAGAACTCCGCACATGTGGCGTGATGCGTGGAGGAGGCTCATCTCCACCCCAAGCAGGCATTTAGTTTTGGCAGCACCGAGGATGCTTAAACCGGTTAAAAATAGCAAGCCGAAATTTTCACCTCCTAGGCAGCGCTAATGCAGCACAGACTGTGGCTGATGACATGGCGGGACCATCTGTGGAAACGCTGGAACCGAAGTTCTTGGGGGCCCAGAGGGTACCATCACTCAGCTCCTCGCCAGCCAAGGAGGGGAGAAACCCAGGCGTCCTAGGAAGGAGAGAGAGAGTGAGCGAGGCAGCAGGGGGAGGCCCCTTGTCAGGAGCAGCTGAAGGGAGCAGGAAGAAGAGGTTTCGGGGCAGGAGAGCAAAGCAAAGCAGGAGTGGGACGGGGCTGCTGTCCACCTGACGTGTTCATACATCAGGCCGTATTAAAAACACACATGGAATGTCCTGCTCTTTATAGCCAACACGCGCTGACTCCTTAGTGGGCTCCAGGCGTGGCACTAACCAAGTTATGTGCACGATCATCTAACCCTCCCAGTCACGGCGTGAGGGGGGTCCCAGGAGTGCCCTCCTTTCCCAGATGGAGAGGTCGGGCACCCCGCGGTTGGCGATAGCTGAGCTGGGACTTGAACCTGGGCCACTCCCCCCGCTAGCGCTCGGCTTTCCACCTCTGGCCAGGGACCACAGCCGAAAACGGGCAGTTCCGTGGAAGAATGCCCTTTGCTTGACTGGTGTCCGTTTTGGCCAGTGTGGCTGGTGTGGATAGAGAGAAAGGAAGCGGCGTCTTTAGGGAATAAGACTGATACGATTCTCTGTGACCAGGTGGGGTAAGGGTGAGGGAGAGGGAGAGGACGATTTGCAAATACTTTGTCTCTCCTGTGGTTCGGTACAGGGAACGTGTGTAGCAGGAGCAGCAAATGTAGCAGAGAAATGACTAAGGAAAGGCTGCGATCAGATTATGTTTTTCTCAAGCAAACATAATGAAAAATCCTCCCAGGCTTTCATTTTCTTTGAACCTGACAAATGTCAATTTTTCCTCACTGACTATTATGCTGTGGGATTAATTATTTAATTGACAAAATGTGCTTCCTGCCACAGCTCCTGACATCATACACATAATAAAAATGAAAGATGAAAAATATTACTAGTAGCCAGAGATCTTTGAAACAATTCCAAAGAATCATGCTAATTTAGCTTGTCCGTGGAGTTTTAAAACAGCTTGTCAAGGCTCCATCATCCACTTATTCTGTGAATGACACAGGAAAAGGCACTCCAGCCAGAGGAAGGGCTAGCTAGAGACCCCTGTTAATGCAATTACGTGGAGAATTCAAATCTAGAAATACGCTTTTCTTATGTTTCTTGACCAATTTCGCGACCTATCATCCAACTTGATTTTAATCTGTGTGTGTGTGTGTGTGTGTGTGTGTGTGTGTGTGTGTGTGTGTGTGTCTTTCCTGACTGGCAGGTGACTCTCGTTAATTACATGTTCTATTTAGATACCGTAAAGCTGGAGATGATTTCGTTTTCACAATGATGTGTAATTTGACTGGATCTCACAAAGGTCTCTCACTCTGTCTCTCTCTTTTTTTTTCAGTCTCTTCATGTGGTTTATTAGGTGATGGAAATAGTTGTTCTTCTAGCAGCTGTGGAACTCTCTGTAGGTGTGATGGGGTTAGGGCAACAATGGCTTGTTTTGCATTCTTGGGTACTATTTTCTTTGATTCATCTTTGAAGAGAATTTATCCTGTCAGGTCTGAGACACATTTCTCATGAAACAGCTGCAGAAGATCATCCCACGGTTTTAGAGAAGTGATAAAATAAAAGATCTTTTTTTTTCTCTCTCTCTCTCTCTCTGCACTATATACATTGTTTGTAGTGTCCTTAACCAAACGAAAATGCTTATCATCTCCAACAAGGAATGTGGACCATGAGGGTGATTTTGGGAGCAAGGTGATGTCTGGAAATAATGCTTTTGTTCCCCAGACCCACGAGCCTGAAAGAACAGCTCTGAGAGAGTCTTAACCCAAAACATTTACCAGTCAGTCAGTAATTGGTGTTGGGTGGTGAATTGCAGAATTTTAAAATGAAAAGACCACCGTTTACTCTTCATTTGTAGAATGGCAATGAGGAGGAAAGTTATCCATTTTTAAATCTGAACAACAGATAGCGTTATGTCTGTATTCATACATGCCCGACATCAACATAGAACACAGATTTGCAACATAGGAGCAGGGAAGGCAGGAGGGCAGGTTGAGCACTCATTGAGGTCTAAGTGTGGCTCACCGCAGGCCTTCCCTAGCAGCTTGCTTCTGGCCCCAGAAACTCCTTTTTCCTTCCCGATGCTCTGGGATTTCCCTTCTCTTCCTACTCGTCATTATCAGCAGCTCCCCACTGTCCCTGGCTCTCATAAACATGGCTTCTGCTTCTCCCCTCATCACATTGCTGGTCTAAGACAAGTTCAAGTGTAGTAGATCCCACAGACCCTGATTTTTAACCCTCCACCTCCTTACTGGGCTGCATCCCGAGTCCACCTTTTCTACAGATACCCTTCCTTACCAAGCGTAAGCCTCTTTTGAAAACAAAAGAACATTAGAGGACGAGTCCTGTAAAGCTTTCCTATAAATCTGTGTCCAGGATTCCAGCACGATGGGGGCTTGAATGTTGCCTCATCTACCCATGCCCTAGCCAACTCCTTCCTTCCTCTGAGCCGGGCAGTGATCCAGGGTGCAGGTGGAATTTAGAATTCTGCAGGGCCCTGAAGGACAAACTGAGGCAGGCAGTTTTTCCCTTTGGGTCAGACGAAAGCTCAGAATGAGATGGAGCCCCGGGCTGAAGATCAGAAAGAAAGTTGTGACTTCGTGGCACCAGGGAGAGGCTGACCTCCCTCTCCATGGTCCTTCTGGGAGTGAAGGTTGCCTTATGGGAGCAGCTGGTGTCCTTGGCCCCTCCGAAGCTGGAGGACCCTAAACAGATGCATTTTCTCCACTCCGATAGTGTGAGAGTGCCAGTCAAGGAAAGAGGCAGGAGAAAGAGATGTCTCTAGAGTCTGATAGGACTTATTGCTAAGACACCTGAGGAAAGCCACGACGTGCTTAATGGCACCCAAAAGGCAGGAAGTGGGATAGGATGCAAGGCAAGGCAGACAGATCAGGAAATTGCTAATGAAAATGGGCAATGGAGTTAGAAGAGGAGACCTTGAACCCAGATAAAAAAGTAGAAGAGCACTTACAGAGATCTACATAGGAAAAAGGCAGCAACAACAAAACCAACACTAACCACCAAATGATGGGCCAGGAGATATCATTTATAAATGAAAACATGTGATGGATTCACTGAAGAAGAGTATGTGTTCATTGATGAAATCCAAATTAATAGTTTTGAAGACCAAGTAGAAGAAATCACTCAAAACAAGAAACAAAGTTCCAAGTAAAATTTAAAAGAAAACACACAGGTGTATACATATACATACCCCTAAGCCCATCCTAGAGAAATTTTGTAACTTTCGAGAGAAAGATGCTTTATAAGATCCTACAGAGGAAAAAAACAAGTTACTTTTCTTGTTGCTTAGAAAAGAAACAAAAAGATTAATGGGTTTCTCATCTACAACAATGAAAGTAGAAGACAATACAATACCATCTATGAAGAGAAAAGAACCACAACTCAGGGATCCTCTGTGCAGGAAAGATGTCCCTCCTCTCTCAGAGTGCAAGAGAGTTAGGGACCAGCAAAGACCGTATCAGCAATGTACACCCTCTAAGGAGGTATTCAAGAAAGCGATAGGGACTGAATCAGAATCACTGCCTATGAAGAGGAGAGGAAACAGTAATGAGCCCTCAACTTTGCAGTACGTATGTGGATAATTCCCAAATGATGATGGCAGAACAACTGGAAATGAATAAGAAGCACTACAAGGGAGACCTTAAAAGAAGACCAGAGCTAAAACTGATCACTTGCCTTGGCAACATCCAGTATTTGCAGGAAAGTAAATGTGCTCCAAAATCTCACCTAAAGAGGGAGAGGGAGAAACAGTCATGGAATAGAGTTTTAATGGAGAGGAATAATTGCTACCTTGCCTTCATATAATAAGGAAAAACATGCATTTGAATATGAATGTCAGGAAAGGGAGGTAATCATTAGAGGAATGAGAAAAGCACAATAGACCTACCTAATTAGCAAGGGGAAAAGGGAATGAATAGCAACCTGATCAATTTAGCAAAAACTGCTTCAAGGAAAAAGAGGAAACAAGTAAAATCATGAATAACCATAAAACAAGATGAAAGAAGGCAAATCTACTATATTACATATTACATGAAATGTAAATACGCTGAATTTTGACACAAACAGAACTATTCCATTGGTTTATAAGTTATTGGCATTTATAATAAATGGACTTAAGACGGCAAAAGAATGGTTGAGAATAAAGAGATGGATAAAGAAGTATTAGATAAATACCACCAAAACAAAAGGAGAGCAAGAATGGCAGTAATAATAGTAGGAACAGCAGAATCTACTATTAGAAACACCAAACAAGATAAAGAGGACCACGGAGCAAATGATAAAAGACAGAAGGATGCATACTCTTCAACTGCACACATTAAACAAAGTAGTAGCTAAGTTTATAAAGCAAAAACTATTAGAAACAAATGGTTGTTAAAATACATTTATTGGGGGAGATTTTGGTTCACCTCCTTCAGCATCAGATCTAAAAGACAAAAATAAGGGATAATTATTACATAATATTAATAAAAATCTTCAGCTAAGATTTATGTACAACATTTATAACTGGCAGATGGAAGGAATACACATTTTCATAATTCCATAGAATAATTGCAGAAACCAATTGTGCATTTAGCCACAAAAAGAGACATTAAACGGCGTGCCTGGGTGGCTCAGTGGGTTAAGCCTCTGCCTGTGGCTCAGGTCATGATCTCAGGGTCCTGAGATTGAGCCCCTCGTTGGGCTCTCGGTTCAGCAGGGAGCCTACTTCCCCATCTCCCTCTGCCTGCCTCTCTTCCTACTTGTGATCTCTCCCTCTGTGTCAAATAAATAAATAAAATCTTAAAAAAAAAAGAAACACTAAAAAATCAGAAAAGTAAAACTTTATAAAGTCAAATTATTTGATCATATAATTCAGTAAAATTTGAAATAAATAACCAAAAGATAAACAAATAAAAACTCCTTCTTTCCATGGATTATGGCAGCCCTAGATTATGATAAGGAGCAATGGAAAGCAAGGAAAAGAAAGTTCTGCTTTCAAAATGTATGGGAGACACAGAAAGCCATAATCATAGGGAAAATATATTGTGAAGGAATATATTTAAAGAATAAAGGCCAACAAAGAGGAATTTGCTATATAGCCTAAGAAATGGGTAAAATAGCAGAAAAATAAACCAAGGGAAATGGAGGAAGGAGATAATCAAGATAAAACTGAAATTAAAAACAAACAAAAAAGCTGATTCTTTAAAAAGACTAAGGAAATAGAAAGCCCCTGATGATCCCAATTAAAAAATAATGAGAATAAAAATAGAGATACTGAAGACCGCGTAACAACTAAAAGGGGCTGCTCCACACAACAGTTTAAATCTAGAGGAATTTATTTTTTCTTAGCAAAATATGATTGACCCCGCATTATTTCAAAACAGGGAGAAAAAACTTGTCAAGACCAATTATCTCAGAAGAGATTAGAAAAGTGGCTGAAAGGGCAGCAATACCAAGGAAACAGTTCCTTTCGGTGAATTTTATGTTCCTAGCTGAATTTTACAAAACCTTCAAAGTGTAGCTCAATCCAAAGTTCAAAAAGCTATTTAACACCACACACACACACAAACACACACACAGAGGATTGAAAGTCCTGAAATTCATATTATGAAGCTGGCATAACTTTAATAACCTTAACACTCGATTAAAATAGTACATAAGAGAGACTATGTATATCAAAATTACTTCTCAATATATGCATAAAAATTAGTCTC
>LNAC01000130.1:0-59721 GCA_002007465.1 Ailurus styani | reverse complement strand
AAAAAAAAAAATTCTAGAAGGTAATTTGAAAGACGGAATAAAGGAGGAATGACTTGACCCACGAGTAGCAGGAAGCTCCCAAAACAATGGCTTAAACATCTAACAATTAATTCCTTCCTGACAAAACAAGAAGTCCAGGGGTACACTGTTCAGGGGCCGAAGATGCCATCAAGATCCCAGGTTCCTTCTGCCATCCCTAGCATGTGGCCTTTGTCCCATGGATCCCCAGATGTTTGCGACATTTTCACGATTCCTGGCTGAAACAAGAGTAAAAGCAAAGGGGAGAAGGCCTTCTCTACTCTGGGGGGGGGGAACTGTTTCTTTTTATTCCCCAGAGACGTTTTCCTACATCTCTTTTTTCAGAACTGTTATACTTGGCTACGCTTAGCTACATGAGAAGAGGGAACATTTACTATTTTTGCTTTCCAGCTTTTGTAACAGAGGAAGGCATGGAAAAGGTGGTTGTGAATCCGCACAGCCTGCACCAGAGTCTCCATGTACACCTCGAGAATAGGGGAGACCATTCTAATAGAAACAGAAAACCCAGGAAGAAAAGCTTGAATGTTTAAATTTTTTTTATTTAAAACCTTCTATAGGTAAATGAAAATACCATAAGCAAAATTATTATATCAGAACTTGTGTTTACATTCATGTGACGGATGTAAGGTCTCTCTATGTAATATACTAAGAGTAACTTTTGCAAATTGAAAACAGAATGACAAACAATCCAGTGGGAAAATGGCATGAATAAACAGAAGAACAAATTCAGGTGGTCAGTAAACACATGGAAAGGTACTTTCCTGTTGGTCTGAGAAAGGCAGTAGCTAATCCCAGCTTCCCCACCCCCACTGCACAGTTCGAACCCTGGCTTCCATCACCGAGCATTTGGGCACCACGTGACTACGAGTGGCGTGCCTGGGGAGTCTCCCACCTTGGAAAGCAGAAAATTAATGGAAGAGGCTCTGGTGGTGAGAGGTTTTCCCTGTTGGAATCCTGAACACATTCTTTAAGGAGACAGCCTCCTTAGCTGGATGTCATGCTCTTTTGGGCTCTTAATCCAGTTCCTCAGATACAGATAACTTAATAGACTTACACGTTCCATCATGGCTTCCTACTGTGTTGTTTTCATGGAAAAGCATACCCAGGTGACCCTTGAACAATGTGAGTGTTGGGGACGCTGACACCCCACACAGTTGAGAATCCATATCTAACTTTTGACGCCTCCAGAACTTAACTACCAAGAGACTACTGTTGGGCTCCTGGGTGGCTCAGTTGGTTGAGCGACTGCCTTTGGCTCAGGTCATGATCCCGGAGTCCCAGGATTGAGTCCCACATCGGGCTCCCTGGTCAGCGGGGAGCCTGCTTCTCCCTCTGACGCTCCCCCCTCTAATGCTCTCTCTCTCATTCTCTCTCTCAAATAAATAAGTAAAATCTTTAAAAAAAAAAAAGACTACTATTGACTGGAAGACTTACCGATAACATCGTCAATTAACATATACTTGTATGCTTGTATGTCATATGTATTATATTCCATATTCTTACAATATAGTGAGCTAGAGCAAAGAAAATGCTATTAAGAACATCTTAAAGAGGAGAAAATACATTTCTAGTACTGTACCATATAAAAAAAAATCCACATATAAGTGGACCCAAGCAGTTCAAACCCGTGTTATTCAGGGGTCCACTGTAGTGATCCCTGTGAACTTCTGAAGACAATGCATTCCTAAAATGAGGACTTTGTAGACAATTGTGAAGTTTGGGCTTAGGAAGAAACCCCCAAAAGAGCAATTTATGGATTGCTTTACTCAAAATTTTACTCAAAAATCTTTATAAAGAAAAAAAATCTTTATAAAGTTATATGAAGTAAAGAGAACAAAAATCCATTCATAGACTTGGTGAGAGAGAGTGAGAAAGAAAGAGAAAGAGAGAAGGGAAGGAGAGAAGGAGGGAAGGGAGGAAGGAAGGGAGAAAGAAGGGGAGACAGAAACAAAGCTGCACGTGTAACTGAATATGGAAAGTCGGGGGTTTATGTTCCTCTTTTCATCCAGCTTCGGCCAGGGCGAGATTTCTTTTGGTCCTGGGCAAAGGCACATTGTCTCAACTGAACCGTAACCACAATCTTCTTAAAAACAACTTTTGCTGGCATTGCACTCTAATGTTTTGCTGGATAAAGACATTTTGCCCATTAGGATAATAGCATCCACAACATATCCAGGATTGTGCTGAGGGAGAGAGTGAAGAGTCGGAGGCAAAGGGAAGGGACCCTGCCTTTGAAACATTTTCATCAATTTCCAAATAGAAAAAGGCCCATTTTTAGCTCTTAGAAATAGATTACTTTGGGGGAGGAGAGTGGTTTTATTGCGAGAATATTACTAAAATGATAAATAAGTTCAAAGTCTTTCTGTGTCCCCTGTGTTCCAGAGAGGTCAAAAGAATTAGATTCACATTCCTTAGATGTAGAACATGAAGGTTGTACATATTGTTTTAGAATGTCACCAGTAGCATTGGACAGGTGTAAAAATAGTGTTATCAGTGCCTTCAAGATAGCAATTATGTGTCTTTCTATACCATTTTATCCTGCTTCGGGAGTGAAAGGAATGCATTCATTTTTTTTTTCTTACTCCTCTTATTTTTTTTATTTTATTTATTTGTGTTTTTTGCATTACGAAAATATATTAAACATTCCAGCGTGTTGGCAATTGTGAAAGAGGAAGATTTGAGAGCCAAGAGCAAAATGCTTTTAATTTTAAAGACTGAGATTTCGTTTAGTCTTGGATGCCATTATAGTGAATAATGGGAACTGATCCTAGACTTCAAAAGAAATATGACCATATGGTCTTACCATTCAGCACTTTATGCTGCTATGAATTTCCAGTTATACCCCAAACTTTTCATTTCCCCAGTGTTCCCCTTCACCTCTGTCATCATACAAAAATGAAAGGAATCCGAAACCCTTCTTCTGAAATACTTCTGAAATACTTACTGGTGCCGGGAAAACTTACTTCTTTGTGAGAGCAGGATTTTATGAAGAAAGACAAAAATCCGAAGCATTAATCAGATCCACCAGGCTAATTACCGCAACTCCAAAGTTTATTACTTTTAAATATTAACTACTTAAAATGATTCATTTAGAGATCAAAATGATTAATCCTTCTCAGTCACTATAAATGTCAGCGGTGGGATTAAAGGATTTAGACGGTCATGTTTACTCAACCTTCCATTTCTGTACTTAAAGACACAAGTTAAATAGCTTCAGTTTATCATCACTTCACGGTCCTGTTTTCCTCTGAGCTCCCTCTTTCAGCCCCCCTGCCTAACTGATCGTTAACTAATTTTGGCTGTTAAGGAGGCAAGTGTTTCGTTCAGACTCTGCGGCCAACCTGCTTTGTAGATTACCTACCAGAAGGTGTGAGAAGATAGATGTAGCTCACAGCCCTCCTCCGGCCACAGTGGGGGTAATAATCCTCTCCCCCTGCCTCGGCCTTTATTGGTCTGCTGTCTTGAGCCCCCAGCTTCCTGCTAAATTTGTATCCGGTCCTCGCCACGTGGCCAGTTCTGGATCCACATTGTGAATCACCGCGGTGCCTTCGGTAGCAATTATTAAGCACCTGCTGCTTCATGCCCATCCATATGCATGTTTATACCAATTCCTACTGCAGTTTGACTCAGGCACCAGCGGATAGGCAGGAGCCATGTGATCATCCCCAGGTCCTGGATTGTTCCGAAGACATAATTACTACGTGAAAATAAGAAGCAAATTCATTTCAGAATGCTTTTGATACAAACCAGTGGTAAGGTTATTTCTCTCATTACAAATGGCCATCAATAGCAAAGTGGCACTATTTCGTGGTTGGGTACGGAAATGCTTCATGATTCATGCTTACGAAGAGGCTCTTTCCTTAAAAGTCAGCAGATTCACCACCCAATGTTTCTGATTTGAGCCACCAAGCCTCCTATTCGGTTTCTGGGTTTGCCCTCCGTGGAGCTTTACAAATCTTCTCTTGAAGAAAATGTGGATTCTCTGGGCCATTCCTTCCAACCCTGCTTTCTCTGCCTACACACCCACTTGGGGTGTTCCCTTCCCACGCTCCTCCCCAAGTTCACCGTGGCGTCTCCGCCTCCCATCCTCATTGGCACACAAGTGACCTTCCAGCCAAGTTCAGGATGAATGCCCTCGGGGCACCCTGCAAGGGCTTCCATTAGACTTGGGTTTTGAATAGTAAACCGGATTCTAATTATGACATACAGTGGTCGTGTTCTCTGTCTTCTAAGAATTTGAGATTATCAGTGTGTGGAGATGGATGTTAATATCACGTAACAGATAAAGGGAGCAAGCTGGGAAAGGTCTTTGCATTTTACATACCAGAGCATAACACAGAGTGGGGCAGTTAGGGTATTTAGCGGGATTTAAAGTCAATTCTCAAAATACAGTTCTATGCAGGGTCTTATAAGTCAAGATGTATACCATCATTGAAATTTCTGTTGCATGTTCAAGGATGGGTATTCTATTCAAACAGTGACAAATTTAGCTTAAGAAGGTGAAAGCGTTTGGATTGTGCCATAAAATATGCATTAGGTCTCAAAGGGGAAAAAGTTACATACATTTCTATTGTTGTGTGATCTCCTTATCGTTTTGCAAACACAGCAAAAAAGAGAGCTCCAGATAAGGTGGTAGGGACATTAATTCCACAAGCATCAAGTAAGAAATGTTTGCCCAGTTTGTAGTTTTGTGCTCTGCCCCGCCCTTGCAGGAACGTCACTCCCTGACTGAGAAGGGATAATCCATCCAAACTCACAGCAACCGAGGAAAATATTTAAGGAGAGTTATAGGTTATTTTATTTCTGTCTATTTAGAGTATAAATTGATTCTTCTGTACATTTCCCAAGCTCAGTTTTGGGCGTTGCTATTATAGAAGAAATGGATGGGTATTCTCCTTTTCGGAAAGCCTTGTATGTTGAACGAAAGGGCAGAAAGGAAATGAGAGACAAATATTGCTCCAACATTTCTTACATAACTTCACTTCTTTACAATTAATGAGAAACGATATTTAAAAGCCGGTTTCTCCAAAAGAAGCTAGTAAGTTAAAATTCTAATTATCGAATAGGAGGTATTAAAGAGCAAATAAAAAATCGTATTTTTTTAAAAGGAGACAGGCTCTAATTCTTCTTTACTATTTTTTTTAAATTAAGGAAATTATCATGCAAAGTAAAAATTCAAAACTCTAAAATAGAAAATCACTAATTTCCTTCACTTACAGTCCCTTCTAAATGATCATCACAACAGTTTTCTTGCCTTCCTCACCTTCATTCATGCTCAGAACCATAAGCACTCACATAATGTGTTGGTTCTCTCTCTTAGTTTCCAAAAATGGAATCAGACTGTACACACCATTCTGCAACTTGTGGGGTTTTTTTTTGCTTAAAATATATATAATGGGCTTCCCTCCAGATCCAAAGATATAGGTCCAAACTCACTGTTTATGCTAGCCACATAATGTTCCATCGAATGGGCTAAATATAATGTCTTCAGCCATTCCCTTTCTGGTACACATTCCAGTTAGCTTAATTTTTGCAACAGTGCCATTGGAATCATTATTTGTACGTGGATGTTTCAGATCAGGTGATTCTGGTCTCAAGCTAGACATTTTGAGCTAAGGAGCAGTTTTCATTTTGATAGAAAACCATTTTCAAAGACTAAATCGGCATAATAGAAAGCAAAGAAAAAATAGTAGCATAAAATTATAATGAATTCACAGAGCTGGCCCACAGAATCAATTACTGTTTTAAAGGAACAGCAAGTCTTAGTTTGTCCCCCAAATTTCAGTACCACTGACCTGCCTCCTAGTTCCCCATTGCAAACTTGCAGGGTGATACAGGAATCTACCAATAATAACAGGTCCTGGGAAGGATATGCAGAAATGCGTCCCCCCCCATACACTACTGGTGGGAATGTAAAATGGTGCAGCCATTGTGGAAAACAGCGTAGTGGGGCCTCCAAAGGTAACACCTAGAGCTACCATATGACTCAGGAATGCCTCTCACAAAGACATGCATTGACAAAAACTTGTACACGAATATTCCTAACAGCATTTCATAATAACCAAAAAGTAGAAGCAACTCGAATGTCCATTAACTGATGAATGGATTTGTAATTAAACCCAAGTCCGTGTGCCTGATGTGCAGCAAAGCCAATCACGTAGACATCGGGTGTGTAGCAAGCAAACTGTTTATTCAGGAGACAGCCAGAGGAAGAGTTGGGAGGGCAAGCTCAAATCCGCTTCCCCAGAGGAGGACAGAACAGTTCTTTTTATAATCACAGGGGCTGAGATTACATGTACATTGATGAAAAGGGGCCGCAGGGAAACTTCAGGTTATCCAGGAAGAAAGATGGAGCATGCGCACTGAGCAAACATAGACGGAACATACGTCCCGTGTTCATTTTGGGATGGAGACTCAACATCAGAATGAGGCAGAATTCAGCCCCTGACTTCCGGAGGTTATCTCGGGCAAGGAGAAGGGGCTGTGAGCACGATCTGAGAGCCAGTATAAGCTGAATGGGGTCTTGGGCTACTTATCCCCAGGTAGGGGGAATGCACGCCCTTGCTTCTTCCTAGGCTGGGACCATATCAGTTGACTTCGTGAGTCCAGGCTTCTTCAGAGACAGCCAGTGAGTCTGTTGGTCTGAAAGACACAATAACTGATGAAGGGAAACAGTCTCTGGAAAACAAGTTGTAAACTCTCTTCTACTTTTAACCTCATTAACCCTATGTGGCACTGATTCAATTCCGCCCTGCTTTTACGATCATTTCTCAATCTTGAGGACTTGGGACGATGACCACTCTGGCTGCTTCTTGATCTCCTCAGGGGGAGTGTTGGGTAAAAAGCAGAGTTTGTAAATCTCAGCTGTGACTTGCCCACGTGTCAGGCTAAGCAGAAGTTTTTAACCTAGAGGTTGCAGCAGCAAGGGAGATAGAAGCCATGTGGAGTCAGACATGCTAAGTTTTTCCCTGTTACAGATATTCCATCCCATGGAATACTATTTGACCATAAAAATGAGATACGGATATATGCTACAGTGTGAATGAACCTTGAATGCATTATGCTAAGTGAAAGAAGCCAGTCACAGAAATCCACACATTGTAGTGTCTCTTTTATTTGAAATGTTCAGAATAGACAAATCTATAGTGACAGAGAGTGGATCGGTGGTTGCTTAAGGCTAAGGTGAGGACCAGTGGGTAAGGGGGGTGATGGGAGGTGACTGATAACGGGTAGAAGGTTTCTTTGGGGGGCGATAAACGTGTTCTAAAGTTGTGGTGATAGTTACACACCACAAGGCATATACTAAAAACCGTTGAATTGCACATTTTAAATGGATGCAATATATGGTTTATGACTTATGTCTCAATAAAGCTGTTTTTAAAAAAAAACGGGAGAGAGAGAGAAGCAAAATCTAGAGAAATCTAGACTCTGGATGGAAAGAGAATCCCATGAGTTCAGAACTGGACCACCCAAAAGTACAGTCTGTTTCTTTTCAGCTCACACAGAGATAGTGGATGTCTTGCTTACTGGAGAGCATCACTTGGCAGTGCAGCTTTGAAAAACCCTTCCCTGCTCTGACTGGGTTATAGATGTGGTGTGAGAAGAAGGCCAAGTAGCTAAGCCATTTATTTCCATCCGTTTCTTTTACTGAAGGGGTAGCTGTGCTATGTGCTGACCTTACCTGAGACATTTGTTCTTATCTGGTCCTGCCCACTTTGTCACAGACCTTCCTCCCTCACTTTTTCAAAGTGTGAACTCTTTTTTTAATGATACAACCTGCCTACGCTGTGTTTATTCAGTTTTTTTAAAATAGATTTTCAAATTTATGAGTGTCGTAAAACACAAATGCCTAATCCAATCCGAGCTAACCTTGCCTTTTAATCACAATGACTCTCGTGCTCAGGTATACTTTATTCTTGCAGCAAATTATTGTTTTGGTACTGCTTCAAATTGTAATAGGAAACTCTGGGTTGGCCCTGCTGCTCAAGGTTACCAAAATTCAATGTGCAGGAGATAAATACTTATTTCATCAGTTTCAGCCCAATAGAATTAACGTAAAGATTCTAAAAGGCAGAGGAGGAAATTAAGGACATGTTGTTAGAACCAGCGCAAAGAACACAGTCTGGAAAAAACCTGGAAACTAAGAATAAATGTATCCTTATCTCCTCCATGTTTCTTGAAGCCAAAGCAAGATGGTCAAGTTTTAAGCTGGTTCCAGAAGTGTCTTTTCTGCCTTTCTCTTGCACTTTTCGACATTGCCCTAAAGCCCTCCCGAGGAGGGCTCGCCCAGCCTAGCCCCATCACCTCCCTGATACCTCTACCTATTGTCTCTCTTCCCCGAGTCAGAAACCTTTCTTCTCTCCAGCCTCCCTCCATTTGTCGAAACTGCATATGTTTTCAATAAGTATGGCCCATCTTGCTAACACTGCTAAATTGTGGGAAATAACCCGCTAGAACTAATTTATTCTCATTTGATCGCTAGATCTCCCCAGGGGTATTTGCCTTAAAACAAGGGATCCCACAAGCAAGAATCCTTAAAACCAAAGACGGGAATTGACAACAATAGACCCAAAGCTCTAAGGCAGGTCTGGGCTAGAGATATTTTTTAATAAAGGAAAAGGAAGTGTCAGTGTTGGTGGTGAAGTGGTGGTTCTAAAATTATTTGGAAATGATCCTCTCCTCGTGGTCAAATTATACATTTCTCTATGATTGTTGATTACATTTGTCCAGGTGTTTATTTTGTAAGCCGTTCTCATTAGCCTTGCCTTATGGTAGTCACATTTATAGAAAACATCTCTTAAACCAAGTCACCAGAGCCCTGAAGGATGAAAACATAGAAGAGTGAAGTGCCTTGAACAGAGCTAGGAAGTGGCTTAACCATAGATCTGCTGGAGGTCAGGTTTCATGTTCTTGCCTAGAGGAAATGAAAGCAAACTTTTTAATTCAGGAAGGCAGTCTAACAGGGGTTCCTCTGCTTGTACCTGGTCTCCAGGTGGCATTTCAGGAAAAGCCTATGAGAGTTTGGAATTACTGGGAGACATTGATTTCAGAGGGTCAGATGTTGAAGGAGTTGGGGATACACGTGTCGGTTCACAGGGAGGGTGCCTTGCATATATTTATTTGCAAAGTGAACTCTGTTTACGTACCTGGATAACAAATACTAAAGACAGCTTTCTGCTTTCCTTCACCTCATAGATTTTTGCATCAAGATGTTAACAGTGTGAAAAGTCAATAATGTGGAAAATGTTTTCAGTTGCATTTCAGAGATTAGAAAGGAGTTTTTAACTGCTTTTAACCTCCCACTTATTTTTATTCTCCAATGGGCACCTTCCAAAGTAGAGGAAAGATGCAGAGGGTTCTCGTCATCCATTTTCACCTCTTAAAAATTATTTAGGATTCTTATTTTGAAAAATAAATCAACACGTTTAATGTTCCTATGTAACTGTTTTAGGCCCCTCTCCACCCTCTCCCCACTTAAAATCCGACGTGTAAGTAACAGTGGATAAGTTCTCCCACCACTTTTCCATTAACTGTCCATGACACTGACCGTTTTTGGATTTACTTTCACGAGTACAAGCTACACTAATTATTTAAAAACTACTGACAATACAATACTATGCCTTAATTCATCAAACATGCCCACTTTTCCACTCTTCCATGGGTTCTTTTTCCTTCTTTTTTTTCTGACATATTTTTTTGGTTCAGATATTTATTCGAACCTCTCTGATAAGTAGTTTGATTTGTAGCTAATTGTAGCAACCGATTTTCATTATTTATGAGTGTCATTGTCAGAACCCATTTGGAAGTCTGACCAAGATAAAGCTGATTCCAACTTCTGATATGACCACAGCAATAAAGCAATTAACCACACTAGTTAAAATGTGCTGAGGCCTGGAGGCCACTGATATCTTTACAACCAAATATATACTATATCGTGCATTATGTTTGATTCATTTCCTAGAAGATTCCACATGTTATTATATTATCACAAATAATTTATGACACCCTCTTTTGAAAAAAATATGATGTATGTTACTTTTCACACCAGCCAATTAACTTTAAAGTGTTAGTAGATTGAAGAGATAGAAGTAGGAAAATGAAAACTGTGAGTGATGTAAATGCTTCATATTCTTAAAAGGTTGGTATTATGTGGCAGCATCTGAATCAGTCTTTGTGAACTGTTATTCTTTACATGTATTTTGATTCTGGTCGGTACCTAAATCTCAAGACGCCATCATGCCAACAAAAGACAAGAAAGGAAGAGCCATCTATCTGCATCATACAAGCAAACATATTTCTCTCTCTTCCCATCCATCCTATCATAAAATATATGTGAAATTTCAAGAATAAACACACGATTGGCAAAGTCATTAATAAGAGGAGTCATTTCCAAGTGTCACCTAATTTAAACACTTTTGCTTGAAGGTATTGCCCTGCCGTGAGTTTTATTATGCTCCAATTTATTAGTAAAGGCCTGTAGGTTCACAGGCATTTATTGTTCAGGGAACTTGATTTCATCATTAATTTTTAAATACACATTACTCTGGCTTTATTTTTAGAGTGCATTTTATTTGCAAAAAATTGGTTTACTCTGATCAATACAGATGTTTCCAGGTGTTTATTACAGCAGGATGTCTAGAAAGTCAGAGGTCTGCAGATTTTCAAGATGTTATACTCCAAAACGTAGTGAATGTATGCACACACACACACACACACACACACACACACACACACACACGATATATGTTTGTGCTAGTAGCTAACTTAAGGGGGCAAGATGTAATAAGGACTCTCCAGGCCCCTGTTTCTACTTACCAAGTAACTTACTCTCTTTCTCTACCAAGGGAGTGACATCTAGGTGGGAAAAATCCCATCATTTAGGACTAGAGCCAAGACCCAGAGAATAACTGACAATTTCCATTGCTTCACGAGTGGCTCAATGAAATTCTATCACCGATAACTAGTCCTTTCTCTGGATTGAGTTGTCATGGTCTGTGCTCCTTGGCTCGCCCCACTCTCTCGAGGTCCTTATGGGCTCAAGTGGTTGACAGAAGAGCTCTCAGTGGGGGTGTGTGGGAAATCAGCAGAGGAGCCCTCACCAGCCTCCCTTAATTGCACCCCCTTGACCACATGCCACGCGAGGCTGATGTAAACACCTGGTGCCTGTAACTGGAAAACCAAAATGCTTGAGTGTTTATTTTAGGGAGATTTCTTTAAAAAAAAAATGAAACATATACTTACTAGTTGTTATCTTTTTTTCCCCCTAATTAGGACAGAATTTTACCCTAAGGCAGTTAGGAGTTTGTGAACCAGCAACTCGAAGAGGACTGGCATTTTGTGCGGAAATGGGGCTCCCCCACAGAGGTTACTCTATCAGTGCAGGGTCAGATGCTGATACTGAAAATGAAGCAGTGATGTCCCCAGAGCATGCCATGAGACTTTGGGGCAGGGGGGTCAAATCAGGCCGCAGCTCCTGCCTGTCAAGTCGGTCCAACTCAGCCCTCACCCTGACAGATACGGAGCACGAGAACAAGTCCGACAGTGAGAGTGGTAAGTGCCATTTTTTTGCTCTATCATGTTGGCCTTCAGTGCTTTTGTCTGTTCTCGTCGACTGTGGGGGCATGCTTCTCTTCTTTCTTCTCCCCTCCCCTCCTTCCTTCTCTTTCTTCCTTCTCTTTCTTTCTTTCTTCCTTTCTTTCTCCTCTCTTTTTCTTTTTAATGCACTAGAACTCAAAAAATGTCCTTGAATCATACATTTATTTTTTCCTGGAAAAAAATCAATATTTGACATTGGATTATTAAATTATGCAAGCGGTCTATGATGGGTTAGCTATAGTTTTGAAAAAGAGTTTAATTATGTACAGAAAAGAAAAAAAAAAGATTAGCTTTGACTTATCTGAGACCATGTCACCTGGTATCCTCCATGGAGTAGCAAAGCCAGTGGTGATCACGTTTACCCCAGAGCCAGCTTGTAATCAAAGATGTCTTTGTAGATGCCTCTTGAAGATATCTCAGAGAAGTTGCAGAATCTTAGAATGGATGAGTGAGCACACAGAATAGTTTATTAACAGGGCTCAAGTGATGGAAGAACAAATTTGATCATGCTTTAAACTTACTAGTTCACCAAATGAAAGTTTGGTGAAGAGGGAGAGTGTGGTTTTTGATGCGCGTTAGGGACTGAATTATTATGCAATTAAGTCTACGTACAAAAATCAGATTTTAGGATAGCTAAATAGCAACTTTACGTACTGTAAGAAAGGTATCTTTATGAATTATTGGGACTTTTTTCCTGCAGCTAATGCGGGATCATAAAAACAGGTCATTTATATGCAATAATAGATTTCAAAGGGAAGTTAATATTTAGTCAACATTGCTTCTAAGAAGAATTGGAGCATCAGTGCCAACACACCAGACAACGAAAGGACATTTCTCTTTCGGCATTTAATATTAACATTGCACTTGCTGCTTCAATCTAGTTATTGATGCTGTGTGTATATGATGCATCAAGAAGCAAGGAGAAAATTAAAATGGAAGAATTGCATGACATTTGAAAAGAAGGATGGTTGTTTCCCCGACGGGATTTCATTTGTGTTATTTATTGACCAACTTTGTCAGCTTGGCTTTGCGATAGGAAAGCAGGTCCATTCAGCTTTTCAGTTTTACCAAAGTCGCAGCATGAAGTGGTACCTATTGCTTCCCACTATGACCCGTCCTTTCCAGTCATGAAAAAAAGTCTGATTTAAACCAACTAAAACAGCGTCTTCTCTATGTTAGAATACTTTAGTGCACTAAACCAAAGTCAAGATCAATTAATAATACGTACTCGATGTATTCATTTTGGAAGTGTCCGATCTTGGTGGAGGCTGGCTGTATTCCAACCCCACACAGGAAGCAAGGACAGTTCTTTCTGACAAATGAGTCTCTGAATCAGGCTGCCAGCATTTCCCTGAGCATTCACCTCAGTAAAACCTGTATTTATATCGGTTTTCATCGTGGATTCGGAAGTTAGTAACCTTAAGTGCATAAGATTTGGTGTCAACTTTGTTTCCCGTCTCTCCAAACCTTCAGGTACAATAGTTGTATTCAAATGTAGTGCTTGGTATATGATTTCCCTAAAATACGTGATGAAATTTATGGTAGTTCTAGCAAAGAGTAGAATGCAGCAAGATAAAGCATCCGGTTCTGATTCTCTGCATCACACCCATACCTGTACCCATTAAATATTTTCTCACATCGGGTCAACTTGTTCTTTCCACCCACAACCTTTGCAGCAGCTCTTTCTCCTCCCTGATAACGAATGTATCCTGTTATTGTATCTGTAGTGGTAAAATGTAAATTAAGGTAATGATTTTTAAAATTCTATACCCACTAAAGCTATCCCACAGTGACTGCCCCAGCACAGGCCATTATTTTTCTTTTAGGAAAACCTAAAACTTACCAAACTGTAAACTTTGACATTGTAATACCAATACCAGTTAGTAATAACTAACTGGTAGAAAGGAGGATAGGAAGATTGAGCTTCTCCCACCATTGGCTCTCACCATTTGCATGGATTATCATTACCTAGAGGAGGAGGAAGGGGCTTCCCCCAGGATTGCATAGACCTTGCTCATGGAGTGATGTCAAGGCGAGAAAAGGGTGTTCTTTCCTTTCTCCAGGTGGTGGTGGTTATGAAGCAGAATGAAGAGAGTCAGGAAGAGGGTATCAAGGGCCTTGCCTTGAAATTCAGAACATTTGGTAGCATTTGTTGAGAGTAAACAGGTCAGCCAAGTTAAGAGTATAAAGTGTCAAGAACAATGTTTGTTGAGCTGGGCAAGTGATGACTTAAACTTGTGTTTACTCTGCTCCCCAAGGTTTGGCTGTGGTTGTTTTTTAAAAAAACATTTTGATGGTCCAGGAACTCCCAATGAGGTCAGCTAAGGGAGGAAAACAGAAGAGGAAATAAAATAGATATGGCCTCTTAATGAACGTTGGCTATCGCGTAGATTTAATATGTATGTCTGGAACATTTCAGATTAGTTTATTTGTTCTGAATTTTCAGTGATTAGTCAGAATGAGCAAGATTCCATTGATAGTAAATAATTGCATTAAGAGGTGGGAAAGCATAATTTTCTGAGATCTTTAGCAGACTTACTGAATTGTGGAATAAAATGAGCACTGAGGATTTTTTTCTGATGTAAAAACTGTGGTTGTTTTTCTTAAGCTGGGTGATAGGAAAAACTAAAATTTGTAATGCTATGTATGGTCTTCTAACATCTTTCTAAGCAGTAACCCCAAGACTATCACATATTTTTACTATTACTACTTCTAGTCAAATATTTCTAATATGAAATTACTAAAATAATTCAATTCTATCCTCAGTTATTTTTCATCACTCTAAGTTTGAAAGACTATTGATTTCCCAGTGATATTTTCCTTTGCCTTTCATTAGTTTAATTGTCTAATATCATTCGCTGTTGTATGATCTTCAGATGTGTCCTTGGAAGTTCTGTTACATCCCTCCAGGTCGAAACACGAAGGACATGTGTGAAATGACTCACCAAAATGAAACTAATTTAGGAACCAGACACTGACTTGTTTTTATCCGGTTTAGCATGGGAGATTTTGTTGACTGTTTTCATCATTTGAAATAACTGTGAATAAGGCTGTTTTCCCCAGAAAAAGAAATGTTATTCAACATTTGTAAAATTATGCAAGCCAAGCGCCCAATGTTCTAGTTAGAACTTCAAAGAAGAGTTTAGTCACTAAAAGGGATTAGGTTTCATTTATTTATTGATAAAGAGGCCAACAGTTCAAGTTTAGAAGGTGCTAGCACTGCTGTGAGGCTAATGAAATTTTGATATCCTGAGCATCCCGCAAGAGTAAAAGAACATTCGGACCATGTCACACGTCTCCGTGTTAGCGGAGACTCAAAACAAGTGATAAAATTTATTCTTTTGCAAAACTAACTCTTCACCAGCCATGAGGATTTGAAGTTGAGGATCAAATGTTTCCAGTCTATTGAGCTTCATATGGGATTCCAAATGTTAATCTTGTTCCGAGTTCAGGATCTGGGAGACGTCCCTTCCTGACAACCGTGCTTGCTGTGGTGGCCGACATCGTTCTCGGTCAGCTGCTGTGCACCAGGGTAGAGAGCAGTGGGGCGGTGAGTTGAGGCCACGTACGAAGCAGAAGTTCTGTTGAGCTGTTGAGAGGTTATGAAACCACCACGATGAGCTGCCCAAATCAAAGGTAGAATTACCAGTATGCTCTGGGTTGCTTTAAGCGTCTTTCCTGTCTCTGATGTATCATTAAAAAGACCCCTGGCTGGATTTCCACTCTGCAACTCTGCAAGTCATCTGATCTCAATTCCAGTTGTGTATTTAGATGTCAGAAACAAAGGATTATTTTTTTCAAGGCATCACCCTTTAAGCTTTAAAAATGTTTGTTTGTGCATCGTTTCCCAGAAGAAGTGAAAACACATTAACATCCTTTGTCTTCCAGAAGTGTGGTATCATGCAAGGTGCCTGGATTTAGAATCACCCGGCTCAGGGTTTAGGTCTGTTCATTCGACCACTGAGGCTCTTGACCCCTGAATCACCCAGAGCTCGAGTTCCCAACTTTTCCATTCTCCTTGCTACTTTGTCAGATGTACAGCAGACCCAGTGATGTGGTGCTCCCCTGCTGGGAGACCTCACCTTACCCCCTTCTCCCTCTCTTCACAACCTCTTATGCCCCTTGGAAAGCCATGACCTTTGAAGTTGGGCAGACCAGGAGGAGCTGGCACGCCCCTTCTGCCTCATCATGATTGCAGACCTCGAGAGCCCCCGCTGGGGGTGGTAGATGAGAACATGTTGTGGGGGGCAGATCTCCTGGGTTTGATTTGGTCCCACCACCTCCAATAGAGAAAAGAGTAAATAATATACAGTCCTTAGAGGGTCACTGTGAGGATTAAATGAGTTCAGATCTGTAATGTGCTTAAAACAGTGCCTGGAACCTAGTAATTTCCAAATAAATGTGTGCTCTTCTTATCATCTGTAAAAAGTGGGAAACCACATCTCCTTTGTAAGTGGTGATGAAGATTAAGTTAGGTAAACCGTATCAAGTACCGACATAGTTTTGGTCCACAGCACGTCTCTCCTCCTCACCCCCCCCCACCTCTTTTTACTTCCCTCTGTCCTCTGTCTGCCTTAGTTTAATAGGTGTGGCAAGATGAGAGGGAGCTAGTGATCTCCAGAAAAGGCACTGATAATTTGCATAGTCTGGAATTTCTGTCACCATTTACTGACTTTTATTTTTCTCCCAAACCCCACATCCTTTTTAATTTACTGTAATTAAATGAATGTACGTTGAATGGTGCTGATAATTAGTCTGATGGCTGTAGACTTCAAAGACTTCGGCAGGCTCCTTCCCCTCCTGGCCAAAGGAAATTTCAAAAGTAGTGTTTCCCTCAAAGGCATGTTACTTAGACAGCCAGTCAATTAAAAGGCAATTTAACTGATGCTCATCAGTTTGGACGATAAAATAAATCATTCCTGGAAGACTTTATTTCTCACCTGGGGTCTTAGCAATGTACCTGTTGTAGGACCCCGCTAATGCCACACTAATTGTGCATGATACTCAAGTATTAAGGGCCGATTTGGCGGACAAAGAGGGTAGAACAGTAAAGGGAGGCATTTTTAAGTATAATAGATACTTGCTTTGTACAGTGAACACATTTCAAAGAACCAATTTATTTGTCCTTTGAAATACTATTTTAAAAGTCTGCTTTCTGTAGAGAGAGATAAAGTCTAAAAGTTGAGTTATTATACTTTAAAAGGAAAAAGATACATTTCTTAAACCAATTTGACGAACTATGGCAATGATAATGTTTAAACCAATCTCTCAGCAGAAAACGTCTCACTGTTTTGAAATCCAAATTACCACGTCAGGCCGAATGTATTCTCTGGAAGAGTGGGCAGTGCACTTTCTGCTCTCTCTGAGAGTCTGCTACAGGTGAGAGACGAGAGAGACTGCGTGTAGGTGAGAGAGGTTACCAATTACATTCTAGAGTAGTTTGGGAGAAACTCTTGAATGACATTGGAGTATCCCATTACGTCACACAGTCGCGACGCTTCCAGCAACGCACCAGATACCATTTCACGCCTGGTTCTTTTCACAAAGGGGCTATTTGAGTTCTCTGAAGATTATTTGAAGAGAGGTATATTATTTTGCCCACCTCAATTCCATGACTTCAACTTTGTCCATGAACCGTTCAGCCTACTCTGGAAATTGATTGTAAGAATTAAGAAGGAATTCAGTTGCTGCAAGAAATAAATGATACTTCAGTGTTACTCTAATTTTATGAGATTCTATTACACATACTAAAGTCTAACTTGTATATAAATTCCATTATGGACTCTCTTCTGGCATGTAATGGTCACTTCTGGCATGCTCTGCTGTCCATAAATTATATTTTATGTTTTAGGTGCTCTGGGATGTCAGAAACTGCAAAAGTAAGATGTCGTATGCTTGCTAAATTGAGCTCAGAATTAGAGTGCTGCTTTGCAGAATAAAGTCAAATAGTTTCTAATATATAAAAATAATTACGTTGCCTTGCTGTGTATACATTTCTGGTTTAATAACGACTTGTCATTCTCTTAACAAAAGCTTCCATATGTCATTTGAGAATGCAATATATTTATTTCATGGATACGTTACAAGTCACTCAAGCACAGTGACCTATGATTTAAATTAATTTTTTTAATTTACTTTATGAAACTGGAATTAAGGAGACTATAAAGTCCACTGCCTTTGTTATCACTTAAGTGTTTATCTACATTTATATTTCCCATCCTAAGAGGATTTTTGGAACCTCTTGGCAGTTTGCTACTCTTCACATGAATATTGCCATTTCTACAAAATTCAATTTGTGTTCTAAGTATTTTTGTTCAAAGTATATGGAGTATATGCTCTCTCTCTTTATATTCTAAATGTTCTCTTAATTGTAGAGCTGAAATCGAAGTAAAGTATACCATGCACATATCAAAACTGATGATGTATGCTATTCTGATTTTTGAATGTGTTTTTGATATCCTTGAAAAATCACAGTGGTAGCAGTAAAATTGTTTTAATTAATGAATTGAACAGCAGCAAATGCTGAATCAGGTTTATTGATGTAATTATCACTGAAATAGAAAAATTAAGTGTTAGAGCCATAGAACCTTAGTGTATTTGCCATTCTGGGGGTATTCAAGTGTTTGAAGAGAAGCTAACTGGTGTTTTGTTTTGTTTTGTTTTTGGTGCTATTTATAGAATATTCTTCTCAAGTCATAATAATTCTGTTTATTAACATTATACACACATACAAGTATAAATGTGAAAATCTTATACATTATTTACCAGGTAGTTTGAAGAATGGTTTACTATATTGAAATTTTTTTAAATATTTATTTTAATATTTATCACTGGATTTGGGATAATTTTACATAATTAATAGGCTGTATGTAAACCAAATGTAAAACCTTTTAAAATGCCAACGAAAATTCATACAAATGCATGCAAGCTTGAGAAAAGGACAATTAAAACATCTTATGAGTAATACCTTGACTTTAAATATCATCACACAGGAACTGAAGAGTGAATAAAGTTTAGATGTGACTTTTTGAGTTGATTTCTTCTTTAGTATAGCAACTACATCTTCATTCAATGAGTAGTAAGTGCTGGATATTGTACCAGGGGCTGGAAAAAGCAAAATGAGTAAGTGTAGCCCCCGACTTCTAGAGATTCAGAGGCTAGTTGGGCAAACAGACAAGTAGACACTATAATTGGATTTGAATGTGGTAAATGGTATTATGACACGATACGCAAAGTGAGTCTCAGCACAGAGTGGATTGTTGCCAACTGAGACAGGGGAGCACGAGAGGAGAGGATTTCATAAAGGAAGAAGGAGGGGACATAGAAACAGGGGCTTCAAGGATGTATAGAAAGTCAAGATGTAGACAAATCAGCAAAGGAGAAAGTGTAAAGTCTGTGGGGAGTCTTGAGAGCCATGAGCTGTTTGGTACCTGGAACACAAGATGTGTGGGTACGTGAGTGATGATTTGAGGCGCCTATATGCAGCCCCAAGCCATGTTGCAAAGGGCCACGTGGCCATGCTAAGAAATCTGTACTTTTTCCTGGAGGTAATGGAGAGGCTCAGAAGGATTTTCTGCGGAGTGACATTGCAGTCCTATCTGCACGTTACAGAGCATTCTGCAAGCTGCCCAGAATGTCCACTGTCTTTCCCGCAGGGAGCAAGCTCTGTAGGGGCGTGGCTCCGCTCACCATTGCACCTCTGTGCTCCCCTCCCCCAGTGCCTGAGCCTGGAGCGCCCGTGTTTGCTGAGCAGAGACCCAGTGGACTCGTAGGTCAGACTCGAGAGCAGATGGGCCAGTCAGATAGTAGTATTACTATCAGAGTGAGAAAATATGAAAGCTTAAGCCAAGAACTAGGGAGATGAGGAAGACTGATTCAAATAGAAAGAATCAAGAGTTGAAGATTTCTTCACCACATTTTAAAAGACCCTCTAGACATGGAAGGATGGTAGAATCCACATGATGGTATAATTCAAGTTGGAGGTTTGTGATAGAATCAGCGATTCAGACATGAGCAGGTTGTATTTAAGGTGTCTGTGGGACATCAAAGTCCAGTAATCCATTAGGCAATTATATAGAGAGATAAAAATTCAGATAGATTTTGTTTAAAAACATTTACCGTATGATCTGTAGGATTGCAGTTAAAGCCATGAGGCAGAAGTAGAACTCTCCCCAAAAGCAAGTAAGATGACTCAAGAAAAGCACTGAAGATAAAATCCTGAGTTCACTGATATTTAACGTAGGGGCATAAAATAAGTGTCAGTGAAAGAAACAAAGGGGACCTTCCATAGAGACAAAAAGAAAACCAACAAGACCAGTTCATAGGAGACAAGAGAGGTAGGTCATAGGAAGTGGAGTCTAAACTTCCAAAAGTCTAGTAAGTTAAATGCAAAGTTACTTTTTGGATTGCACAGGAGGTTATTCACTTCTGTATAGGGGCATTGTTGGGGGGAGGAGTGAACCAAAACCTAAAAATATGGCACCAGCATGTGTGGATTATTCTTTCCAAAGCCCAACTAAGACAGGAGAGAGGTAGGCTGCTAACTCCTGAGACACACAGGGGCAGGAAGTAATTTTATATTGGATGACATTTCAGCATCATTATAAAAGAAAAGGAAGGAGCCGTTCAGGAACGAGAAAGGGAAAGGAGATGAGATTCGGGAACATTAACAGTGTGTAACTCTGAATCCCTCAAAACTGTTTATCTCTTAAGGTACTTCTCATTTTAAAAATTTGTGTGTGTAATAATTTCAGTGCTTGTTACAGAAAAGCTATAGTTTAAAAAGGTAAAATTCTAGGTGTATGGATTGAAATCATAGCAAATAGTAAGTCAGTATAGTATAAGTTGATGATATTTGATGGAATTGAAAGTCCATGTCATCAAAAGGTTTGGGGGAAAACACATTCTTATTCAAAACTGGTGTTTTCTTTCAAATAGTTCTATTTTTTTAAAAAAAGCTCATCCAGTGCCCTATGGAAAACAGGTAAAACAGGTAGTTGTTGACTTTGGAACCTGAGCTAACAGGACTGTTCTCAATACTCCTTGAGATGTATAGGTAACTCCTTTATTTTCCTTATCCTGTCCTTTCCTTAAAAGCAGAATGCATGTTTACGAACATAAAATTGTATAATCAGATTTTATTATTAATAATACTGTCAAGACCTTATCAAACATTAATTAAAAATAAAATGCAGGGGCGCCCAGGTGGCTCAGTCGGTTGAGTGTCTGCCTTCAGCTTAGGTCATTGTCCCAGGGTCCTGGGATCGAACCCCTGGATTGGGCAACTTGTCCCACGGAGAGCCTGCTTCTCCCTCTCCCTCTGCCTACTGCTCTATACTTGTGCTCTCTCTCTTTCTCTGTCAAATAAATAAATAAAAACTTTGAAAAAAAAAAACCGCAAAGGGAGGGGGGCCAGAAAACATATCATGAGTGATACATCCCAGAGAAACAGAAATACTCTGTAAAAAGCCAGTGGTCATTGTTATCTATATATTGCAGTTTGGAAAACCATGACTCTGTGAAATGATTATTCAAACTAAACTGAGTCAATTGATTTGCCTTTAATTGGTTAATATCAAAGTAATCCACAGGAAATAGTCTTGCCCTTCCAACTGGTTTTTATAAGGGTGTTAAAGTTCACAAAGAGAGATCTTAAATTTTTGACATACAGCAGCTGGAGATTCCTAGGGGATTTGAAAGTGCTTGAGTGAAATGTCAGTTGCTGCAGAAAACAAGTAGGAAACATTCCCTTATAATGGACCGTGTCTCATCTACTTTGACTGGGCTACCGTTGTACAGATTGCAGGCTACAAATTGTGCTTATAGGTGCTTATTCAGTGTTTAAATGAACCTATTTAAAAAGCGTAGGCAGTCAGATAATCATTACAAGTTTGTAAGCTTTCGATCATTGTTTGCATTGTACTGTCTCAATAATCCAAGTGAAATGATAGGTTATAACAGATGTGATAAAAATAGAACTTTAGATCCAACAAACTTAAGTATAAAATATTATGAGTGTTTAAATTCATGCCTCGAATGAATCTATTTTAATTATTTAGCGTTACATGTTCATCGGACACTGCAGAGAAGCAAACAGTATTCACTGGTTTCTATTTTGACATTTATGCTTTTATTCTTTTCTGTGTGTTTATTTTTTAAAAATTAAAATCACATTTTATGTTTTGACCTAAGCTTCCCCATGTTATCAGACATTCTTCCACAACACAATATTTTTCTATGCTGTGCTGTGCTTTATCATAATTTGTTTAACGTATCTGCTACTTTGGGACATGTAGGTTGCTTGAATTTTCACTATTATAAATTGTGTTGTAGTACTTATCCTAGTAGCTAAATCCTGGCCCCTAATTCTGTTATTACCTTAGGATAAATTCTTGGAAGTGGAACATCAGAGCCAAAGGGTACATACAGTTTAAAGCTTTTGATATACCCTGTCAAAGCACCCTGCAAAAAAAAAAAAAAAAAAAACCCAACTTGTATCCATTTACATTCCCACCTGCAGTACAAAAAACTGTCTTTTTCCACAAGCCATTGACAGCAAATGTTGCCAAGCTTTAAAAGTTTGGCAACTGGATAGATAAAACATAGTATCTTACTGTTGTTGTAATTTATGTTCATGTGATTGATAGGTTGAATATATTTTCATGTATGTGTGTGTACAGTTCATATTTCTTCTTTTGTGAATTGCCAATTCATGTGCTCTGTCCATCATTCTTTGGGGGTAAAGAAAAAATGGGTTTTCTGGGACATAAGAAAAATGATGGGACAGTGGAATTGAATTCAAGGACACCGGGACACTGACACTGCTTTTTTCCCCTTGTATCCATGTAGCCTTGATGAGACAGGTTTGGTTATAAGAGGACCTGATATGTATAATTATCTCCTTAAATGCATACCTTCTGCTCATAGACATACAGCTAAGCTGCACGATAGCAATGAATAGAGACACGAATTTCATGTATCAAATGTAAGATCCTCCAGTCTTGCAAGACACTGCCTTGCTTAAGTAGCTGTGTACTCTTTCTTAGGGCTTCTAAAAGTGCCAAGAAAATCTGCATCTGCTCCAGCTCTGAGTAGCAGATTCATTTCTACCAGGTCTCTGCCTTTTTATTAAATAAATTAAAAACTTAAAGAAAGTGATGATGACAGTAGTAGGTAAATCTCTTTTCATCAATCCCTAGCCTGATGGAAAAGATACAGAAGATGGAGACATACGGACACCATATTTTTTTCTCTTCTTGAGTTGCAAGTGCTTTCATAAGAAATTTAATAATCCTTTGTCTCTTCTGAAATATTTATATCTTAATCTTTTGCAGATATTTTCCTTTGATTTTAAGATTTTAAGATTTATATAAGGAATTTTTTAAGAAACATTTTAAAATGTATTCAGTTGTATTATCTACCTGTGGCCTTTTTTTATGGTTAGAAATGTTGACTTTATCCCTAGAGCAAATTATCATTTATATTTTCTTCTTTTTAAAAGGATTTCTTTCATTTTATTTACATTTACTACATCTAAATTTTGTTAACATAGTCTGTGGTATAGAGATTTTAAATTATTTTCTTCACACAATTCATTTTTCTAAGTGTCATTTAATTTAATTAGGGAATGCTTCATAATGTCTAATAAATATATCCTACTATACTTAAATTTTGGTGATGAGACATCAATAAAAAATTGTGCTGTAAATCTTTGCAGTAAAATAGGAAAAGATTTATGAAATATATAAATAGTGGTTTTTAGAAACTAAATTCAGGTTTGTAGTTTTTGAGAGATCTGGAATGCTAACAACTAAAAAGAAACATTCTCAGGAATACACGATTAGCTACTAGCAGCGTAGTATGTAACCTTTATGCATTGCAAAAAATGCAATAGTAGAAAAACAGAGTGAGATGGGCTTACGGGAGTTGTATATACTGTCACAAATGTTGCTAAGATCTATTTTTCATTTAAAAATCTAGCATTCATCCTGCAAACAGTTAGGATTTATTCTATTTTATGAACATCCTTATATCAAACATTTTGAGAGCTATTTGGGGGGAATAAAATATATCTTTCACCGTCAAGCTTATAGACTTGGAGATACAGGGCTTTACAAAGAGGAAAGAATCAAAAGGCAAAGCAGCTAGATGGTATACATGCCTAAACTGCACATTGGAAAGAGGAAAGCAATGAAGATTCAGGAAAGGAAAGATTTTGCAGGATTTTTAGAATTTCAGCAGGACTTAGAAAGTGGCGAAACATGTTAAAGTGTAGCAGAAGAGGGTACCTGCTTACAGTTGGGACAACTTGAGGAATTGCTTGGAAGCAATAAAGGGAAATAATGGTAGCATCCTAGGGAGGTCACCCCATCTAGAAGAATCCTCTTGGGAAGCAATGGAGATTAACGTTGACAGTGAAATGGAATCGATTTATGAGGAACTGTAAATGTCATGCTGAAGGTCTAAGCTTGTCGCTGTGGATGGTCTGGGCAGGGCATGTCCTAAAGCAGAGTTGAGATATGATGGACAGATGATATGAAGGTGAACTTGGAACTGATAAGCCAGGATCCCATACAAACCAGGAAGGGGTTATTGTGAGCAAGGAGGAAGGAACAAGTTGTAGTGCTGTTGATGGGGCTTTGCAATGTGAGAAAGAAAGATAAGGAGCCACACATGACTCCAAGCTTGTGAGCGCAGAACCAGGGAGAAGGTTGCTATCATAGTAAAAGGGGAAAGGCTGTAGATCAATAAAATAGACTTTCATCTAAACAATTACATAAAATCATAATACAGAAGAGTTCATGCTACAGTTTGGGAAATAGTCAACAGTGCATAAAAGATGTTCTTGAAAACTAAAAATATATATGCATTGAAAGGAATATGAAGTGGTTTCGTTAGGAAACAAGATGGACAGTGAATAAGAGTAGAACTAGTTCAGACTCAAAGAGAAAGTTATTTCTCCATATTTCCCAAGTCATCCTTCGGATCAGGATATTCACTTATTGTTCAGTATTCAACAAGAACGTCCCGCCATGACGTTCCACCGAGGTGCACTGCTTTGCTACTAGAGGAAGAGGCTCAGTGACTGAAGAGCAGAGATCCTGCCAGATCTCAAAACAATCACGACGTGAAATAGACTCCCTGTGCTCTTGATTGTGTGTTTATCTTCACCACAGCCATGAGGAGCGTTTTGTAACTGATCCATTTTCCATGGGAACCACCAGACAAGCCTGGGACCTGTGTCAGGGTGAGGCAAGGAAGAAGGCTGCAAGGTTATTCATAGTAAACCATACTCTGCTTCCACCTGGGGTCTCAATTCTGATAAAGATTGTAAATCGGGACGGCCGAGTTCTGGAGATAGCTTGATAAAGGCACAGCAGATGCCCTGACACTTGGCCAGTGGCCCCTCCATGCTGGACAAAGGATTTAAATTCCAGTAGTTCTTGTTATACACATTTTCATCTTGAAGGGTCTAGATGTCAACTTCCTGCTTTCGCCATTAGCGCATTGAGTGTACTTAGTATTTTCTCTCAAAATATTAAGAGATTGACGCAGAGGATCCGAAGGGAAAGGTAGACTACAACGTTTCCTTAAAGTGTTGCCTTATTTTTATCTGTCTATTCCAAGACTAATCTCTAAAAAGATAAAAAGTACCGAGAAGCAATCTGTTTGGAGGTGAAAGTTTGTAGTTTAAGACTTAAGAATATTGGGCGCCTGGGTGGCTCAGTGGGTTAAGCCTCTGCCTTCGGCTCAGGCCACGATCTCAGGGTCCTGGGATGGAGTCCCACATCGGGCTCTCTGCTGAGCAGGGAGCCTGCTTCCCCCTCTCTCTCTGCCTACGTGTGATCTCTCTCTCTCTCTGTCGTATAAATAAATAAAATCTTTTAAAAAAAAGACGTAAGAATAATGACGCTATATACCCATGAGTTTGGGTTCCTTTCCCCATGTTTGAGGTAGTTTGTATTGAATGCATAGCTCATCAGTAGTTGACAGCTGTCAGGCAAGATTTCTTTTCCTGAAGAAATACCAGAAAGGATGAGAGTTTAAGGTAACCCTTTCCATGAGATCCATTTCTTATTCTATTTTAATTAGAAATTTTCACAAAAATCCTCTTGCCCCACCCATTCTGGTTTCAGTATCCTTGATGGAGCAGTTTGTATTCTCTACAGAATCCTTTGACTTCCCATAGAAAGTGCCATTACTTTACAGAAACATTTCGAATACAGTCATTTTGTAACAGTGACATTTCCAACGATAATTGTAAGGGTTTGGGATATGAATGTTGTTGTTATTGTCCTTTAGAAAAATTACTATATGAGAATCCAAATGGCAGAGTAGAAGTTTGATAAGGATATAGGCAGAGACAGAGATAGATATTTGGTTTTTATTGAGCGCCTATTATACCCAATCTACTGCCCTCTTGGTCTAGTCGTATTATCTCTGTTTTACCATGGAAAGAAAATTAAGGCTTCGAGAATCCAGATATCTTGCTAAGGTCTTACAGATACTAAATGACAAAGCCAAGATGTAAAGCCACTGTTTAATTCCCAAACTTACTGTAATACACCTCCTATTTGTGAGTGGAATCTATCAGTACCAGACAACGGTAGAGTGTAGGTGTCTCAGATCACTTACTTTTCAAAGAGCAAGAAAAAACAACAACAAAAAAACCCAAAAAAACTCCTTCCAATGTAAATATCTTCCTTGTCACCATGAGCTTCTGTGTAGTTGAATTTATTTCACACTTCTTAGTTTAAGACATAATTCTATATTTAGACAAGAGTTTCATAGGCACAGTGATAATGACACTTGATTAGAAGTGCAGACATCTGATTTCTTATTCTGGCTCCATAATTAAGTCACTGCTTGACCTTGGACCACTTACCCAGTGTCTCTGGGTCTGAGTTTCTTCGAACTATCTTCTTACTAAATAATTTTTAAAAATCGGCATTGTTTTATCTTTGGTTAACATTACAGAGTTAATATTGCAAATTTTTCTCTTGAGGATTTCCCTCCAGGGAGAGAAGTCATGTTGGGTTAGGATAGGTCTAGTAGAGTGATGATACGAAGCATAAAAATCTAATAAACCACCTAAAGTAGCAAGAAAAATTAGATTTATTATTTGCATCAAATATAGTCCAAGCTTCCTTTGCTTGTGCGCAGATCTCTAACAAGTATTCTATCCACGAAGAAAGGAACTATGACCCTTGATCTAATATAATATATATTATTGCCTACAAAGTTTTGTTATCTTTGGGTTTTTTTGACTAACATTCCATCTATATTACACAGTCATTTCAGATTCCTAAAATAAATTTGCTTCAGTGCTAAGAGTCGTACCTAAATAAACACTAAGAATTTCTATGGTATTTTATTGTATAAGTTTAGAAAATTTGCTTAGTAGTGATATTCAGGAAAAACAATTTTTAAGTATCTTGCTATACCTAGCAAGGAGGTCCTTAATGTTTATTGGTGGATGAAAAATAACTGACATTACCTAAATATTTCAATAAATCTTTTTTTAAATAAAGATTTCATTTATGTATTTGACAGAGAGAGGCACAGAGAAAGGGAACATAAGCAGGGGAAGTGGAAGAGGGAGAATCAGGTTTCCGGCTGAGCAGGGAGCCCGATGCGGGGCTTGATCCCAGGATCCTGGGATCATGATCTGAGCCAAAGGCAGACGCTTAACTGAGCCACCCAGGCGCCTTTCAATAATTTTTTTAAAGAAGGTAATCAACCAGTTTTAACCAAAAAAAAAAAAAAAAAAACAGGCAACATTTTCTCTTCTTCTTTCTCATCTACTTTTTAAAGAGGAAGATCTTGTTTGGAACATACTTTTTTGTTTTGACTGTGGTCATACTTGGTTTCCAAGGATGAATCATTCCTACCCCCAGTTTCCCCCATGCATTATTATCTGTCTTTCTTGAGATACTATAGACTCTCAAAACATAATGTGGTTCAGGTTATTATTTCACTGGATGAATGTTCATGTGATAATCAGCGTGTTTCTAGGGGAGATGATCTCTGTAAATCAACTCTGCTTTATGTTGTTAACGGACCTGCCAGATAATTGAATATCATAATCCTAATTCTGACAGAGACCTTATGAGACGTAAGTTCTATTCTCTGGAAGGCAGCCTAGAGAGACATGACTGAACTAGATATCATGATTTGCTGGAATTTGCCCATGTCTGTGTTTAATTGGAAATTTTTCCCCCTGATTTTATCCTAAGTTTTTGCATTGAAATAGGAAAATTTCAGTGCTTAGCTTTATGTCTTAAGTCTTCTTATACTTGAGAAACAAGACTGTTGTGCTTCTTTTCTCAAAACTAATTAGGCCCAATATCCATTCCTTGTGATAAATTGATCCTACCACCTAACCCTAATCATTTTTATTATTCACTGAGATTTCCCCAATGCTTCATGTCTCCATTTCTGAGGACCTCAAAGCGCACGCGCGCGTGCGCGCACGCACGCACACACACACACACACACACACAGAATTTCTCTTGCTTTTTTAAAGGCAGGGACACCACATTTCTGCTCAAAGTTATTTTTGGTGCCTATGGTATATATCAACAGTTTGCTAAAAATCATTGTCTATCCTCCAAATATATTTTCAGTGGTTAAATCCCCATTTAGGGTTCTTTTATTCAACTCTAAGTGTTACCATGATGTTATTGTACCCACCCATTGAAAAACTCCGTTACCTACCACTTTTCCTTTCCATATAAATATCTCTGTAGACATTTCATCAATTTCTTGGTAATTTCAACTCTGGATTTCTTTAGAATTTTGCATAAAGCTCTTATTTCCCAGATCTATAGATTATTGGATCAGAATTTTCTTATAACTCTCTTCTCACATTGGCAAATCTTACTAATCTAATAACTGTATTATAATGTGCAGTTTAACTCTCCTGCTTAAAATGTCCCAGTTTTTCCTCTCTGCCATCATCTCTAAATTTCTTTGTAACTGGGGTTTCAAATGCATGTTACTTTCAACCCGCAGTTCCTAATAAGCCAGGATGAGCAGTAAATACCTGTTTGAAGGGCTGACTTAGTACCTTTTCAAATCTTTCCCACACTCGAAAAGTCAATGCAGCTTTCAAGAGATCTGGGTTTAAAAGCGAATACGGTATGTGTGTTGGTGAAAACCTACTCCACAAACATGATTTTTTAATTATATCTGTTTTAAACAGCATATCTTAGAATACCTCATTTTAGTTTGTAGCTTAAGGTGTTATACAGGTAAATTATGCAAACACTCATTAACAAAAATAACTTGTTATCTTTTGCAAATATTCTTCCAGTTGGAAACCTACTATTAGGGACTAGAATGGTAGCTGTCTTTTAGTAGCCTATTTGTTTTTTCCTAACGGGTATAAATCATTAGGAATAAATTGTGTTCTGTCATTGTAGCCAGTAATTGGTGACATTTTCTTGTCACTACGGGATTATAAATAACAGCAATATACATACTGTCAACAGATTCATTATGTTACGAAAAACATAAACCAGGAGTCTTTTAACTATACTTTGCATATTTTCTATATTAAGTAGGACACTGACATCTTTACAAAATTTTTAGGAATACTTGACAGAGCAGTTTTCATTGTTAATAACTTCAGATCGTTTTATTATACTTTAAATGAATTTTAATTATTTTTTTATTTCTTCCGTAGTTCACCTGGAAAATATGTTCTTCCAAGGGTATTTTGTTTGCAAACAGNAGGGTTTTTTTTTTTTTTTTTTTTTTTTTTAGCAGTAAAACACACAAGAGACATGCAAAAGACTAAGCACTTGTGATGCATTTGAACACAGCCATGTGATTAGGGTAACTAAAAATACAACGGTCTCAAATTGTATATAATAAATAGTGATGCTCTGTCCCGTGCTGAAAGAAAAAAGTAAGGCATTTGGAGGCAACACTAATGTGGACCAAATCTCATAATTACTTGCTGCCTTGATTATTAAATCAGCACATCACTTTCCAGTTTGAGGGTGCTGGCAATGTTATGTACCCATCACCTCTTGGACCACCACTCCCTAAAAAGGCAGCTACCCCTCACCTTCAGTAGCTTTAGTATTTCCAGGAGGGCAGCTGTTATTTTTCTTTACCTCTTCAAAATTAAGACAGAAAAGCCCCTCTTTGGTTTTGGGCCCAACAGCCAAACCCACTCCAGCTGTTATTGGACCCCCATCTTCCTGAACAAGTTTATCAGCCTTTTCTTGGAAGTGTCTGTAGTACGACTGGAAGGACTTTGCCTCTGGCTGGCTCACTGGAAGCGTATTTGGAGGCCCCTGGTATCCTGACTTCCCCACCGAGAGGATGTCTCACAGGCTTCCTTCCCTCTTGGATTCTCTCTTTCCGGTCATACAACATTTTCAAAGTTTACGTGAGATTCCTCCACAGTGTGAAAATATCATTGTCCTCATTTTTATTACTCTGTTTTTCACATATTTATTCAACAAATGCAGCCAAGGCATCGCTTCTGACTCTGCAGGGGCCACAGGCTGAAAACACAAGACTTACCACGCTGTATTGCAGAGTATTTTAGAAATGACTCTACCAAGAGCTACAGTATTTGTACATTTCAGACCTCCTCAGTTATGTGTGTCTCTTTTAGCATTTCTGTATTCATTTCTCATTATTTCAGTCTACATTGTTCATGAGTTCCTTTCTTTCTCTTGAAAGTTAGCCCTTTAGCAAAATGTTTGGTTTTGGTTTTGGTTTTGCTAATGGTGTTTCCAAATCTTTTTTTGTTTCACAGACTGACTCTGAATTATATTTGATTTTGAATTCTGCTTTTCATTTGGCCCTCCTAATACTTCTCTGATAGCCTTCCTGTTCTCTTCCCACTTAATTAAAATCATGTTGCTAACTAAAGCTGCAAATATGAGCTGTGAACTAAACATAGTCTCTCTTTCACAATGGAAATGTTTAAAAGAATTTTGCAAATACAGGCCGCTATAAAAATCTTTTAAACTTTATGAACTCGCAGGCCGTGCATTATAGATTTTTCATCATGGCAATCAAAATGATTTCCCAAAGTGGAACTCAGTTGTCTATTTTTTATTCCCACTTATCATTTAAAAATCACTTCCGAAATTTCAAGCTTATTACTTTGTCTTCTGTGCTTGAAATCTTTCCCTTTTCATATCCTTCCATCAAACTCAAACAATGTATTCATTTCACAGCTCTCATTCACATTTCTGCTTTTCTTTTGTCCTTTTCCTTGCATCTAAAAATCTTTATTTCTTTCCTCCAATTCTTTTGATTCCTGGCTCCAAAAAAATGTCTACTCACCAGAAAAAACAGTATAGAAGTTGAGTCAACCTTCTTAGGAAGACTTAAATTCTCTGAGCTTATCTTTTCTGTTATTTAAACAGCAAATAATCTTATCTCCCTCTTTCCTTGAGGTTCCTTGTGAAAACATTGTAATGGACTTTTCTTTCATGACTCCGTGTGCTTTCTTGCCTCTTTGCCTTGATCATGCCATGCTTGACAATCTACAAACACCCGGAGCTCCTCTTCCTGATCAAATTCCTGCCCATCTTTCCAGGCTCTGTTTAAAGTACCTCTTTCTGTTAGTCATTCTAATAACCCAAAGGCCACCTGAGCTGGCCTGCGTCTAAATCCCATTGTGTCGGTTCGCTCTAGTGCTTCCATGACATTTAACATTCACTACATTATTTTGAGATTATCTGTGTATCTTAACTTTCCTATGCTGCCGTACCCGTCTAGCGAAGAGGAACTCAGCTTCTAAATCTCTTCCAGGGATCATGTAGCAATAGAACTACACCCAAGATAAGTACCTGCTTAAATTTTTGCAACAACTGAATGAATGAATGAATGGTCCATTGAACGAGGAATAATGTCAGAAAATGTTGGGAGGAATAAATGGAAAAACTTAGCTCTATGCAGACAAACATTGTGATCTTGGTAGGAAAATGCATATTTATACACTCTGACCAGTTGAAATATCTTATAAAGAGTTTTATGCTGCAGATGTTTTTAAAATCACACTTGTACAAAGGAGAATGAATGCCTTGACTTTCGTGACATACTGTTTTAATTAGAATTCAGGCCATTTGTGCATCCCTTATTGTGGTTCCTTCTTATTTGCATTCACTGGGTTTTCTTTTCTAAATGATTTATACACTCGCAGAACTTGAAATTTTAAGCATTAAATTTATGGTACATTGTCATTATATATTAAAGTTATTTTCATAATCTTGAGTACTTTAATATGTCATATGTTCTTATATAATTTATGTTAAGAATTTCCTTTAGCAAGCTTTACAGTGTCATTTGGAGCACTGTAGAAATCAATATTGTAGAACACTATGCAGAGAAAAAATATTTCTAAAAGTACTCCCCTGTGTTCCCATTAATTTGTTTATTATCAAGGTCTTTATTAGGAATATAGTTGCTAATATAAGCCTATAATAAACAGAGTATAATTGAATTTTCAATATTTTGTCACCTGGGAGTAATTTTCTTACAAGACCTCTGTTCCATCTTCTGACTAATTGTCAGCAGTTAGTCAGTACCAGCACATTAATGTCACCAAACACTGCAGAAATATCTACCTGATTGCATTATATTTAAAGATATTCATTTCAAGCCCTTGATGTTTTCTCTTTATTTACCTCAATTTTAAATATCATTTAAAATGCAATAAACGTAATGAGCCAACATGTTTTGAAAATACAGGTTCAGACAGGAGCTAAGATTTGTTTGGTAGACGAGAAAGACAATGATGTCGGGAGTCCCGTGGCACCGTAATGGCGACGGGGTGGGGGGGTGGGGGGGAGCAGGGAGCTGGCTCAGCCAGAGTCAGTCCTCCAACATGACAAGGGTGCTCAGCATCCTCTCCTCCGTGTGTCCGGGTGGGTTTTGGTTGCCACTATTTTTTTTTTCTATGAACCTCACCTGGAGTGACTCAGATATTATACTGATATTATCTTATGCTGAATGATATCCTAATATTGTGTCATTAAAAATAAATGAAGACAATAACAGTTGAAAACGCTAGACACAGGTGGATTGAGGGAGAAAACAAAAACCTTTGTTTTTGTTGGTGGTGTGTGTTTAGAATTGAGTTTTCGACAAATCCAGAACACAAGATAACGGCCCTGGAACAGTCCAGGTTTATGTGTATTATCCCAATATAATCAATACTGCCACCTCTCCCTCTTAAAAATACCTCGGTTTGGTCATTAAATTAAATGGTCACACCACCTATAACACATTTTTCGTTTAGCACTCCCTCTGTCTCCCAGACAGCTTGCTAATGATCCATACAGGAGGATTAAAACAATTGTCTTCTTGTTCAGGAATCCTACACTTGACCTACTTTGCAAAAATTCTCAAACTCTCTTTGTTCAACAATTAAATGTTCAATGATTGAATTTTGAATTTGGATATAAGCACCGTTTATTTTTTGATCCAGATATTTTCATTGTTTGCTTGTGGTACAATATATATACAGAACAAATTGTATAAATATAACAAATCATGTAAGTGTGAGATCAGATATACCTATGCGATTTTAAATTTTTAATTAGAAAGAAAATGTCCCAAGGAAAATTCTTCACAGTGTGCCAAAGCATGGTGATGCTATCATAATTTTTGTACACTCCTGGGTGCGTACTCACTTGGCTTTATCACAACACCCGAGTCGGAGTGGATGTTCTGTTCTGTGAACACAGAGAAGCAACTCTGTGTGTGTGTGAGTCAAATGGAGCAAATTGGGCAAAAGTGAGAAGTTGTGATTTCATATGGCAGGCTTAATTCAATTAAAGCCAATAGAGATGGGTACCCTTGATACCCCCAAAAGCACTGTGCTGAGTTGTATCAAGGATACAGACAGAAGGCAGTTCCCCGGGGGACCATGGTTTGCAGTGGAAGTGGGGGTAGCTACCAGTTATCAGGCACTGACTCTCTACAGACTCTGTGCTCAGCTTCTTAAAAGCAGTGAGCTTGCTTTGTTGTGCTCTCCCTATTTTATAAATGAGAAAACCGAAGCGAAGAGAACAGTAACTCTTTGCCTTGAGCGTCTATATGGGCCAGAGTGCAGGGCACAGACATGGCACAATGAAGCAAACAGTGATGCCCCCTGTCCTCACAGGTGCCTTCCACCTCCAGGGGCAGAAACTGACCTGACACAAAAAACCACAAACGTGAAATCTTATCGCACGCGAGGAAGGAAGCTGGCTTCAGTGAAAACGAGCATCCAGTGGGGAAGGGGAGAGGGTCATCTTTGGATCGGATGGTCAAGGAAGTCTTTTCTGAAAAATTGACAAATTTAAAGCTGGGTCTTGAGGGATCAGAAGAAACAAATCCAGTGACCTGGCGGGAGAGGTTAGGGAGAAGGAGGGACTGGTGCTGGCCCGAGTTACCCAGAAGCTTGCTGGAACATTTGAAAAACTGGAAGCAGACCACAGAAGGGTAACTTAATGGTCAAGTAGGTTGGCTGACTTTTGAAGTAAGGTTGGAGAGGAGAGTTGAGTTTCGTAGGTTGGATTTTAAAAGAATTTGAATTTTTTAAAAGTTATGTTGGCTTCCAGAAGTCTGTCTTCACCCAAATAGCAATTGGAAGCCACAAAAGGGTTTTGAGCAGAGAGAGATGTGCTGTAACTTACCTAAGGTCTCGGCACTAAAATTTCCAAGAGCCAGAATCGCTGTCAGGCCAATATCATTCCAGAGCCTAGCTCCACACGCTAACACACTGCTTCCCCTGGGACTTGGGAAATAACAGTGCACAGCAGAAGCTACGTGCCTTACCAGGCACCCACAAAGCATTTGGGGATTCTAAGCAGGAGGACGGAGCATCCATGTGGACTTTGATTTTAAAAAAATCCAAAGGTTGAGGTGCTGCATGCCTGGAGGCTAGCAGGACAATTCAAGAAAAGAGAAGAACATAAAAAATAGGGCTAAAAGTGGGACAGAGAAAGCTGACTGTTTGGGGGGAAGAGTAAATAGTTAAATCCCCTGAGGATCACAACCCATCGCGGGTGGGCTGAAAACTGCCCAGGTTTGTTGAAGACTGAACACAGCTTTTTATGCTAGTGTGAGACCTTTGTATATGATTCAGTAGCTAGTAAAAATTCAGTGAAGTTATCAAGGAGGAGAATGACACAGAGCTATGCTTCGTGTGTATGTCATCCGAGAGTGTAAGATGTAGGAAGGAGAATGTGAATGACAGAGAACTTTGTAAGAGGGTTGTGTAACCACATGGTACAGTGGTTAGAGTCGAGCTCTGAAGCCACGTTCCGGTCCCACATTCCAATTCCACCACTAACTAGCTCTGTGGCCTTAGACAGTTGTCTTCATCCGTGGGTACCTTCATTTCCTCATCTCTAAATGGGGTTAATGATAGTACCTACGTCACAAGTTTGTCAAGCAGGGTAAATTAGAAGATTCATGTAAAAAGTGCCACCAGGGTCATCGGCATATAGTTAGTACTGGATGCCTGTTCCACTACCTCAAAAAAAGAACAATAATAGCCCCAAGAGCCACTTAAGGTACAACTGAAATGAAAGGAAAGTGAAGAGAAGGGAGGAACCGTCCAAAAGGGTTACATCAGACCAAAAACAACATGAGGACAGGTACCATGTCCCCGTTGCTTCCAGTTACATCCCCAGGGGCTAGTACCATACCTAGCATTACATAAGCATGCAATAAATATGTGTGGATTTGGACTGAACTAATAAATGACATATAATAATTGCATGTGTGTTCTGTTATGTATAAATTATGCCTGTGTAGAACAGACACATATGCTGCTGATGATATTGATTAGTTTCAAACCATAGCAAGACAAACACCTTGAACTACATATGAAAAATAAACTAACAGAGGGAAAGGTATTCAAAAACATTATTAAATTTTGTCCCCCAACTGTGGGAGTTTATGCAGCTCACTAAACTCACCAATTTCCCAAAATTTAACTGAGGCCACATCTTGCTTTCCCATTTCAGCAGAAGGGTGATTCGTTTACCAGTGACGCAACTGAGGTTAACCCAGGCTTTGGCTGACATCCCAGAATAATTTAGTAAAATCTTCTTGAAAGTCTCTACCGCATGCCCTCTCTGCCTTTCTGACCTCGTACCAAACCTCTTCTCATTTGGCCCCCAGAGCATGGGGGAAATTGATGAGGAGGCGGCCACACTTGTGGGATGGGCAGCCGCTCTTACTCCCACTATGCTCAGCCAAGGGCCGAGGTTGACCAGAAGCCTCCTTGTGCTGGAGCCTTTCTGTAAATGTGGCTTCCTGGAGGGAGGCATGTGCTCTGACCAGGGACGAGATAAGACAGCTGTAGGAGAGCCTGACCCGTACTGAGCTGAGGAGTGAGAGCAGGTGCTTTTGACAGCTAGGAAAGAATTGGTCTGGGAATCTCCCTGACAAAGGGAAATCACAGAAATTAGAAACAGAAAAAAACCCTATTAGTCAATTCTCTTGTCAGAGATAAATTGATCCCCAATGTGTGTCCCTAGCTACCTGGCCATTCCAGTCATATCTCTGTCAACATGTAAGGCTAAGGGGCATGGGGACGTGGACAAAGGACTCAGGGCACAAGGATAGCTCAGGTACTGGGATGAAAAAGGATCTGTAACCATTAAACAAAAAATAATGATTTGGGGGGAGAATAAGAATGGTTGACTTTTTCTTGCTTTTAGGACCGAGGGTTGAATAGAGATAGAAGTGCTGTGGCTATTTTCTTAATAAATAACTAAGTAACATTTATCCAAAGGGAAGAAGTGTTTTTATTCATATTTTGTTCATTTTCTGCCAGGAAGTAAAGGTTTAGAGTAAATATTTTTGACATTGCAAGCCTAGAATTAGAATAAGCATTTTGCTTTTGGAGTCATGAGAGCAAGGAAACTTCACAGGATAAGGCTGTGACAGAATTTACTGAAGAAGGAATTGTATGATAGTTTGTTAAATATATGGATTTGACTTACCGTAGACCTTTAAGAGAGCCAAAGAATTTTGTTATAAAAATAAGATCATATTTAGATGCAAATAGATAGAGAATGCAATCTGAATTGGTTCTTAGTGGCTTAGACCATTTTCCTCCTCATTTACAAGGAGAAAAAAGGAACTAATTTTCAAAGAAACTGTGTGTTAGTAATTTATCTTGGTTTTAGTCACATTAAACTAGATGGCTGATTAATTGAACTGACTTGGATTATCTGATTTTTTTTCATTACTTCATGTTTTCTGGATATTTTCAAATTATACCCAGTCATCTTGTTGCATATTTCACATTCAAAATAGCTCCGCTGAGCAATGTTATTCCCAGCCAACCTCAGTGTCTTTCTCGGTCATGTTGGGGGAGCAAGACTTAAGCAAGATGTATTCAGAAAGACTTCATTCGTCTTGTAGTATATTCATTTTCCAAGTTCATGATCAAGGTGCTAACTCCTGCTGCCCCCTCCTTCATAGGATTCAGGTCTTCTGGACTGAGGTTGCCTCTTAGATCCGTCCGTTCCCGCACCGCCCTCCAGGTGATCCAGATACTGGCCTGATCCTTTAGCCACATCAACGAAGCCATAAGCTGTAAATCCAAACGATCTTTAAAACCCTTTTCCCACGCACCCTTTGCCTTGATCACGCTTCTGATGGTGACTCGTGAGCTCACCCTCTTCAGGTCACCCAATGTCACACCCAGGTGACATCTTGACCCCTGATTTTTGGGCAGTGCCTGTCAATCTTGCAGTGCTTCTCACCTTTCCAGTTCCTTATCTGGAATCCAGCTGCCTGTCTGGGACCATGTACAGTTGATGTTAAGGGAAAAATTATTCTGACACTTGTTAAAAGGGTAAGGAAGACTTTATTCAGGACAACCGCCATGGGTGTCAAGTTATTGCAGTGTTGTGTTTGGGTTCAACTCCGAGTACAAGAACACATAGGGGTTTAGAGCCAAGGAGCAGGTTAGTGGGGGGACGGGAGGTGGGGTGGATGGAAAATTACTAAGAGGAGGCACCAAAAGGAGGATTCTTGCTAAACTTACTTAACAGGGTTCTTACTGAAGGCAGACCAAGGACTCATAGATCAAAGGCAGGGGATAAGGAATTTAATCAGATATGGAGGGTGAGCCCAGCAAGGATGGGAAGGGGTGATGGGCTCAGGGGAACCTGAGGGCAGTGTGGTCAAGGGGAGTCTTTGTCAGGGGACAAGTAAGTAGCAGTTTGGTCCTGCAAACATGTGTCTAGAATTCAGCTAATTAGGGCCCTGCTCGTGGCAGGACTGTGTTTGCTTGCTCTTAATCTCACTTCCTTACCCCACCTCCCACCTTCTGTCCTCCGCATTTTGCAAGCTCCTTCTACCATCCTCACCGGCCTGGGAAGTGTGGCCTTCGGGTTTCACTGAAGATGAATGTGTGGGGGTGCGAGGGGATTGAGAAAGCCTTGGAAAAGGGCTCAGTAATGATGCTCGCATCTTTCATACGCACCCTGTGAAGTAGATCTTATCAAATGAAGATACATACACGACTCACGTGTGACATTTTATTCAGAGCCAAAACTGTAAGGGAAGGGAGTTAATACTCAGAAAAATGTATACTAAAAAATTGGCAGTCAACATTTTCTTTAAAAACATCTTGTGCCGTTCATTTTTTTTTTTTCTTCTCGAAAGTATAAACTCTTCTTCATTTAGGACCATTACGTGGAGAGAAGTTTGCAGAGGAAATGCAGGTAGGTGCCCCTGAAGAATTTTATTGTTAGGCGTGTTTACAAACAAAGAGCATAGACAAAGAAAGACATTTGTTATATATTTACTGCCCGGAAAACAGTATGTACTAAAGTCGCCCTTGAACTAGCTAGAAAATAAGTAGAATAAATGTGCTGGTTGAGCTCCTTTCCATTGGCGTTTAAAAACACCACGGATATTGAAATATTTGTGTTTTCCTTGCTGGAGTGCCAGCAACATAGTAGATGAGGAGTGGATATTCACCGTTCTCCAAAATACAACTTAGCCTCTTTTGCAACTTGAGACTTCCCTGTCTCCGAGACTTCCTGCCTGCTCCCTCCTCTAATTACTCTTCCTTTTGTCAGACGCTTTTCATGACTCTTCTTTTTTTCCTTCCCCTTTATTCCCTCTTGCCTACATTCCACGTTTCTTTTCAGCCTCCCCGCCCCACTTTATCTGTTACAAGTGCTTAAGACTAGCATTGAGTCTCAAAGGTGAGTAAGTCCCTTGCCTACAAAACAGTTTTACGGATTTTCTATTGGAGTAGTTAGCATCCCAGGCTCAGTGCGAGGAAATTTAAAACAGAGATGGACAACCCCAAAGAGAAGAGCTTCCTAAGAGGGGTAGCAAACTGTTCTTTAGTTTTAGACTCATTTTTATGTATAATAAATTAGCTGGCCCGGTGTTTAAGCAGCAGGACCTCATCAAGCATCCAGGATAGAAAAACCCTTCTGCTTTTCAAAGTGGAATTCAGAATTCATCCAGACATTAAGCCAAGAGAACATTGAGTGGAGGATGTGGAATTGTACGAGCCGGGAATCCGACAAGGGAAATCTGGGGAAAGGAAGTTCTCTTGCGCATCTTATAAAAATAAGACACTGCTATTATTACTGCTTTCAAGGAAAGTCCCTTAGGTTACTTGGTAGTAGCATTTGGTAGGGGCTTTTGTTGGAAGTGATTTTTAAAATAGGTAAAAGTAAAATGAACGGGCAGTGAAATCTAAAAAATGTGAGATTTTTATGAATTTGTTTATCCTGTTCTCCACCTCTAAGATACATCATTCCAACAAGTAATGGAAATAAATTGAGAGTTTCTTTAAACTCTTAGTAGATGAGGGGTGTATATTTTTAAATTATTTCAGGAGATAGTTTTTTGTCTCTTGAAAGCATAAACTATCACTCATAATTTTTTCCATGGTTTTCTTGTAAAGTAACTAAACTGATACCCAAGTATCTTATTGAAGATGAAGACTGAACACAACAGTGAGTTTCTGTTTGGAGAGTCTCATTCGTGCAACCAATCAGAATTCACGAAAGTATCTTTGTGCCTTTGGCATTAAGTTTAGTAAACCTAGCACAGGTATGATTTGGACCCTAACTATTATGAAAAGTCAGTTCATCCAATAGGTTCTCATAAAAGAATCTCACAAGAAAGTCTAGGTACTGTTAACACAGAAGAGGTAGACATTTTTACCTTATATTTGTTGGAAACAATATATGAAATAGGACTCTAAGTTCTAGGGGATAATAACTGGGAATTTAAAAAAACCACAATAATTCCATCTTGGAGCCCTGGGGTGGCTCAGTCAGTTGGGCGTCTGACTCTTAATTTCGGCTCAGGTCACTGATCTCAGGGTCCTGGGATCAAGCCCAGTGTAGGGCTCTGTGGTCAGCGGGGAGTCTGTTTCAGGATTCTCTCTCCCTCTGCCTCTCCCCCCCCACACCCTTCCCCCGCTTGCATTCACACCCTCACTCACTCTCTCTCTCAAAATGAATAAAATCTTTAAAAAAAATAATTCCATCTTGCTTTGGGATTTTTCTTCTCCACGTGGTTATGCAAATCTATGAACACGCATCTGTTTGCCCGAATGGTGAATGGGTTTTCAAAATTAGGAGGATCTGATTAAGTTTTGGGAACTATGGTGTTCTCAACCATCCGGTTATCTTGGGTTACATCTCCTTTCCCCACGACGGCCCCATCCCCTCCATTCTGGTTGCTCCCACCCTAGCTCAGAGCTCCATCGCCACTTCTCTGGGATCCAGGAACCTCTTCCTACCTGGTCTCCTTCACTTAAGGACCTTCCCTCTCAATCCTTGCCCATGGCCAAATTGAGCTTCCTGAAACTGTTTCTGTTATGTTATTTTCCTGAAAAGCAATCCACTGATGCTGATAATAATAACAGCAGTAGTGTGATAAATATGTGTGGAGCAGTTCCATACATACGTGAGTACGTCGTCCCATTTAATCTTCCAAGCAATCTTAGGAAGTGTGTTTGAATATTAACTGCATTTGATAGGTAGAGACTTGAGGCGTAAACAGGTCTAGGTAGTTTGCAGTAGATTACACAGCAACTTTTAACCATCCCTAGTTCTCTCACACCGTGAGTATGAAATGCTCTGCCTGACTTTCAAGCACCTACAGAACCTATACCCATCCTACTAAACAACACGCATATAGTTTTAAGTGTAATTTTCCCCCCCAGGACATTTGGTAGAAGACCAACTTCATAGACCATCTGGAAATTTGCTATTAATTTTGTTGTAGTATCGTGCTTTTAAATCTGAAGTTTAAATCATAAAAGAAATTGAATGTGAAACTCTCTATAGCCACCCCAGTTTCTCGGAAACATTTATCTGTATCACAAACCCAAGAGCCATTTTGAAAGGGTTAGGAGTCTATGACCAAAAGCAGTTGACCTTCTACAAGAGCAGACCGATAGCCGGCACGAAGATGGATGCAAGGGTGTTCTAGGTAGAGGTTGCTTTAAGACCTTCTTGGCTCTGCAGTCCCTCGTCAGTGTTATTAAATCTGTTCCCTTTCATAACTGAAATTTCAAACGTAAATTATATTGTAACGTCCCTATGGAAATGTCTGAAGTCATAAATGAAGAAGGAAGGAAGATGCTGTTCTCAATACATCCCACATCATTAACATGTCAAATCTCTGTCCCCATATAAATGAAACTGGGATGTTTTCCAACTTTTCATCTTGACTGTAAGTATAGTTGCCCGCGTCGGGTAGAGAGGCAGGCGTAGATGAAAGTACTAGTTTTGTGTTTCGACTAATCTGATCCCCTCAACCAGCTGGCCTTCCCACCTGCCCCACAAACTCTGCTCAGAAACTGCACAAACAGCCGAGGGGAGCCAGACCCCTGTTGTAACCACTTCTGCCAAGTGAGCCAATTCGGGTTTGGGCGGTGAAATAAAGAGTTTAAGGAGCGATGCCCCGGCCATAGAAACTAGGCTGCAAAATGGATCTCAAGGAGTTCCGAAGCCATTTTACCTGTCAGGAAAAGATAAATAACACGTAATAATTTTAAGAATCAGTGGCTTTAGCTCAGTGTATGTGGCACGAGCAACAGAATCGGAAACGGAACTAACAAGGACTATGACAAAGTAGCAACGTGTTTAGCTGTGCATCCTGTCATAAGAAGCAAGTCACCAATATCAATTAAGTGATTTCTGTACAAGCGCAATGTTGTGGTTTCAAAGCTACATTTCAGGAGGTGACTCTTTAAAAGCCATTTTACGAAGCATAAGGTAAATCCTTTGAGGGTGCCCAGAGCCCACCTCTCTCGGTCTGGTTTTATGTTTCTTTGACTGTATTAGCATTAAACTCTTTAAGAGTGACAGGCTGCAGGAAGGGGATCCCAGGTGGGCTGTGGGATCTGCAGGGCCAGCTGTTCCTCAGCTCGGATCATTCTTCTTTTTGAGATTCACAGATCCGTTTGCATTTGACAGACCATGGCAAGTCTTTGTACTGCCCAGTCCCAATGTTTTAAAGGAAAGCAGCTTAATTTATTAACTGCTGCAGTTCCTCTGGGCTTCATTTGTGTGATGCTGTTGAGTCACAGAACGTTATAAATATGAAGAACTTAGCAGAAGCACATTCTCGAAGAGAACTATGGCCTTTCCGTTGTGGGTGTTGCTGTTGGCGAGGACCCCTCTGAGAGCTCTGGTTGGTTTACGTGGCTGGAAAGCAGCAGAAAACGATCAGCTTTGTAAGGTGGGGCTGCAGGATCGCTTCTGAGGTTGCCGACGACATGATCAGCGAGATAGTTAGCGATGCAATGACAGTGAGATGCCGTTGCGGCACGCTCTGAGGTGTGTCTGAGTCGCCTGTGTGCTCTGGCAACGTCACACCGTGTGCCCTCTCCCACCGCGTGCCTTGCCCCCCCACCGCCGCTCCTTCAGCCTGACTTGCGGGGCGGCCACCACGCCTCCACCCATTCAAAATCTTGTCCCTGTTCTTAGACTGCTTCAAAAGTGACTTTTTGCCACATGGCTTTTATTGATTCTCCTCAAACATGGATTTCACTCTGGCCTTCTTTGACTTGTTTATGGCCCTTCTGTATCCTATCTTGTAGGCTAATGGCTATTGTACTTTTGCCCAGTAGGGTACCGGAAGGCAGTGATGTCTACTGCCATATTAGCCCATTAATTCCCATATGGCCCAACACGATATCCTACAGATGGTAGATGTTTATTCACTTCCTCGATTTTAAGAGATGCTGCTAATTCTATGGCCTAATCCTCTTCCATGCTTCTTGTCCCTTTCCTATTTGCATGTCATTATATAATGGTGTTTTCACAACTTTGTGAAACTTATTTTGGCGTGCAAAATCAATCACTTTTAGAGAATTTTGTGATGGAGTAATAATGAAAATAACAATACCTGCATTTGCAAGCTGTTCTTCAGCATACAGAATATTTTCATTATATATTACTGGCCATCACATGATGCTTATGACCATTTGAAGGACTAAAAAGAAACCTCCTTTACAGATTAGGAAGCTGAGACCTAGAGAAGTTAATTCACTTGTATGGAGTTGCAAGTTAATAGATATCAAATATCTCCATGGTTAAAGTCAAACCCGGATGTCCTAAACATTCCAATAGGACTCACTCCACTTCTGTATATTTTTTTTCATGAAATGGCTATAGAGTGTCCATTTTTAGGCCCTGTATAGACACAGTTAAATAAGAGAGATGTCTATGTGAATAAAATGGCTACGGAGCTATTAGGACTGATGGTACCGCCATGTTGCCTCACCGCCCAGACTAATGCGCAATTAAAAGGCAACATTCATTTTCAGTAACTGAGCAGATTCAATAAATGTAATGGCATTTAATGATTATTCAACTTGTAGCCTCTTTTATTTAAAGGTCAAGTCCAGTGCGTTGTATACACTGTTTACTCTGTTTATAAATGGCAGAGATAAAGGAACAGGCAACTGGCTACATTGAAGAAACACTTGGCACTGCCCTGCACATAGTAGGCACTTAATAATTGTTTATTACCTTAGTAGAAATTTCCTTTATGTTTCTGAACTTATCTTCTTTATGAATGGCCTCTTCCTCTACAAACTGGACCAAAAACTGACTTTTGAAGTACAGTGGGGACATATGGCATAATATTTAATTTAAAGCAATTTCAGGCAGATGCTGAACAAATCACTCAAAGGTTTTGTTCCTCGATTTTAAAAGGGATGCTTGGGAAAATAGGATCTGACCAGAGCTTTCCCTGCCTTTAGCTAACTTTACTTGTAGTAATTCAACTACAAGTATTCTCAAGTTACTGGTATACCAAATTGAATGTTTTATCTATCGTGTTCTTTTATCTGAAGTTGTTTTTTTTTTTTTATCAAATTTTCAGTATAAGGGCTATGGGATTTAAATAGTTAAGGGTAATTCTTCCTCAAGGCTGCCTTATGTCGTTATAGCCACCTGCTCCACCATACAGAGTTGAGGTAATTAATGAGAGGCATTAACACGTCTAGTATCGCTGGAGAGAGGGAAAAACTGAAATCTGTTGAATAGTTTTTAGCTGTGAAACAGTAAATGTTGATTCACTCACCATCTTTCACTTCACCACCCAACTTGAGATCATTTTTGCAAGATGAAATACGTGGTAAGCTCTCACCCCAATGGTACGTTAATGGGTCTAATTACATGTGACTTGAAATGTATGTTTGGCTATGTGATGTATCCAGCCACCAGTCCATGACCAGCATTTTGGAAAAGCAGAGCTCATGCTCAGGAGAGAAATGGGGGGCCTGGAAATTCAGACTAGGGATGACAGTGAAACTGCATAGCATGAGCTATGGCTCTGCAGGGAGCCCTGAGAGCAGAAGGAAGGAGACAGAGGGTCTCCCAAGACACCAAATCTAGAGAAATACTGCATCCAGAAGGAGGGGAGGAAGAGAAAAGGAAACTGGCAAGGAACAGTGGAGAACTAGCGACAGACTTAAAGAGAGTGCATATTACCCAATTAAGAGAGAAATTAATTTCTGGGGGAAGTGGGTCTGGAATGCAGGGGATACATGAGGAAGCAGTAAGAAAACTAGAAAAAGCTGTCCTGGCTATTTTTAAAAGAAGTTTAAGAGTGAATGAGAAGAGCTATTTGGGGTACAGCATTGAAGGGCGAGGAACTAAATAAGGATAGAAATGTATCTTTTGAGGATCTGTAAGATCTGTGACTGTCCATATGGGCTGAAGTCGAAGACCCGATGGGGAAAGAAGGAGTAAAGGATAATCAGTGGCAGTTGATCTTAGTGGGATTTATTCTTTGGGAACCTATCTGAGGGTTGCCTCCTAATGAGGTCCCTCACCATCACCCGTACGGGTGTGGCTCATCGTTAAAAATAACAGAAAACATCTTTTTAAGTGACACATTAGTTTCCCTAAATCTTTACATCTGAATCCTTTTCCTACTTACTTTCTCACACTTGTTGACAAGACACCAGCAAAGAGAGCTTTTAGTTCAATATTACCTGTCATCTGAGAGCTGTATTGCTTCAATAAAGACTTGATGGACTAATGCTGTTTTAAAACAAAAAGCAAAATGCTGTGAATGGTCCTGCCTCTATTCACAAGCCATAAATCCATGCATCTTTAGACACATCCAAAATTAAAATAAGAGGCAGGAGAAGAGTAACGTACAGAAATCTAGAGAGTTAAAAAAAAAAGAGGTGGTTGGAAATGTATGCAAATATTATGTAATCAAAATATAGAAATGATCACACAAGTCTAATTTATTTAACATATATCTGCTGCCAAGAAAATAATTTTTTTATCTTAGAACTTCATAACCAACACAATAATTAAATTACACAGGGTAGACATTGACAAACATAGCTAATGGACTTTGCAATTTTTATTTTTTAAGATACAAGATTCCTTTACCGTGACCCCTTGCTTTGATATTATTTTTAAATACCATCTAATATCCTGCTATAGATTTTTTTTAGTAGACTGGTTAACAAAATGTCACCAGTCCATGAGAGTTGGCAGGAAGTCAATGACACTTTATCGCGGAGGATTGCTGGCATGTTCACAATAATAATGATACCCCTAATATGCATTAACAGTTTCCTTCCGTATCTCAAAACTATTGGATATAATAGATACCCATTGAAATGTGGCCAGCTTGAAATTATGACACATGAGTCATTTAGAGCTTATTCACTGACCAGAAACCATACACCAGGGCAGAGAATAATTAAAATTTTATGGTTTTAATCCCAGGGAAGAATAGTTTGTAGGTAGCACCTGATGATTCAAAACAAAATTTAGTAATAGAACAAAACAAACACCACCCTGGGGCTATTTCAAAACCCACGGTTACCAGGAAGGTCACCATTGCCTCTCCGTTATCAAGAAGAGCTGTGCTTGGCCTGTAACTTACAGAACAATCCCCGGGTTTCTCTTGAGCTGCCTAGTTGATGTTTATATTTATTTCTCTAGAGAAGAAATCTGAGAATGTTTTTTATTATGGGGACTTTATTAGCAAGAGGGAAGAACCGTGTTTATTTACCATCCTTTCCCCCGGCACCCCCTGCCACACTTAACTACAAAAATAAGACCAACCTTGCACAATTGAAACATAGATGCATACAGATGCCAAACCTTATATGAATTAGCATTGACCACATACGCATTGGTTGACCCCACTTAGCTTATAAGAAACGTAAGATCACACACTGAAGCAATGTGGTAATAAGCAATTAACCAATGAATTGGGGTGGAATTCATCCTCTTAATAACTGAAGTGTGATTTTACGGTATTTGAGAGCTGTACAATTTCAAAGAATTCTATGTAAGCTCTGAAGCATGAAGTTCTAAGGGTTTTTTGTTTTCATTGTTTATAAAGTTTAGTTTTCATAGACACTGGATTACCTTCTGTCATCCTTTCTCCAGTGGTTTGAAAATCTAGTCTAGAGAATCAGATTGATTTTTAATTATGAATTCTTGAATTTAGACTTCAGATAAACTAAATTGAACCAGAATATTCTTAAAGTATAAACAGTGGATTGCCTAAATTCCCAGCTCTCGTTTCACGTTTTTGCTAATGTGGCATTGATCAATCTACAATTCCCAGACTGAGGAGAAGTGATAGGAATATTGGATAAAAAATGCTGTACAGGCCAGAAAGATAAATTGTTTGGGTTGTCTTTTTGCAAGTTTGAGGTCACGATTCATTCATCTTGTTACTTTGCTGTATCCCTTTAGTGGCTTCAATTGCAGGATTAAATATTGAATGGTGGCAGATCATTCAATATATAGGCTCTCATAGTTTGGCATTAGAAGGCTTTTCATGCTTAAAATGGAACTGTGTGCACACAGAATGCCAAAGATAATCGTGCTGATGATCTAGTCTGTGAGATTAATCCCTCAACAATATTATCAGACAATTCTTAACACATTGATTTGTCCCTGATATGACACTTCTGAAACAAATGGATACACTAAGCATTTTAGGAATAACATTGAGCCTTCTATACTGCCTGGTTCTTTCAGAAAATTAACCCATGAGCAGGTTTGGCTAGAGACTTACAACACATTGTCAGAACCAATGTTTGTTACCACGAAAATAAAAGCATATTTTAAAAGCTTCAAAATGCTTTGGGGGTGGGAGTATTAAATAAGAGGATTAAAAAATAAAAATTGCTTTGGGTAAAATTTTGCTAAATATGCCTAACGAAGATACTAAGTTAATACACTGCCTAGTAAATCTAATTAGACCAAGAATGGCAAACCTCCTTTTAGCCTAAGATATTAGACTTAAAATATTTAGTTTAATTAGTGCTCTCCTTATACATTTTGGGGATTGCCTACCTTCTAAGCCCTTTAAAAGGAAAGGCATTAAGGGTTAAAAATATGTTATTTAACCAAGACACCCAAGAGACTTGAAAGAGGAATACATGTGCTTTTTAAAAACAAAAATTTTTTCTTTATAAAACATAAAAATTAAATTTTGACAAGAACCAAGAGGTCATTCAGTGTCTCTCTGCCTGGGCAGAATTTTTTTTCTTCTACATTTATCTGGATTGTCTGAAATGCCCCCAGATGATAATTTTTCTCTTCTTTCTCAAGTTGCAAAGATCCGGAAGTTCTTCAAGGTAAATTGTTTGGAGGTGGTTAGGGAAGGGGAAAATTTTCACTAAAATGTTCTTTTCTTAGAACCAGCTTATTCATTCTCCCTAATAGGTTATTTTAAATCATTATAATAATTCCATTTTGCTCTATAAACAGTTATGTCATATTTCTTTTTTTTTCCCCCTCAGCCTAAGCACATTTGGATTTTTCTCATTTTCTCATAAGTCATCCATACTGCTTCTTTCATCATCTGGATTTATCTCTGGCCTCCTTCCAATTTATCCACATCTTTGTGGAGCATGAGGGTTTAAGTAAGGTTTCCTTATTACAATGAAGCCTGAAAATATTTCTCAAGGCAGTGGAAGAACAGTCTTTAGAGTCAGCCCTGAGTTTGAACTCTATCTCTGCCACTTACAGCTCTGAGATGTTCCTCTAGTTATTAAAACACCCTGTGCCTTGGTTTTGTTAGCTCTAAAATGGGGCTAACTAACACAAAGTAAACAAGCAAAAACAACTATCATTATAATTATTGTACATTTTTAATGGACATGTTATAAAGTATTTCAAATTAATTACAGCTTCCCTGTAAAATCTTTTGCTTGGATTTTTTTTTAATAGAAGAGATTTTGGATATGCCTATGACTTCTTAATCCAACCTAGTTTAAGTTGGATTTTCTAAAAGAAATAAATTCTTGAGTCAGTATACAAGTGAAAAACCCTGAGGTTATAGAATTCAGGAATCCTTAAATACCATGTATACTAAAACACATCATTGTCTGTTATGAATTCAGAATAGAAAGGTGAGATATGTCAGGCAGGGGAAAACCTAGAAGGATCTAGACCAGAAACAAGACCTACCAAGACCCTGACTCGATTCAAGAAAGACAAGTGAGTAGAATATGAAGACAGTTAACAAGTAGTTTTCACATTAAAAAAAAAAAAATCAAACACAAGATAATGGGGAGTGATCCGTACAAGGCAATGAATGGGGAGGGTCTAGGAGTAGAAAATGTAGTTGAGTTCTGACTGTGTGCATCATATGAAGCATTTGTACTGATCCAATGAGGGACATTTTATCTCCACTTTATAGATGATTTATCTAAGTTTGAAGAAGGTAGAATGACACTTGCTCAGAATTTACTGAAGCAAGCAATAGAGTTGGAATTCCTCACAAAATCATACCCTAAATCAATGTGCTCTAACTTCAGTGAGCATGTGAATCATCTGGCGGGGGGGGGNTGGGGGGGGGGGGGGGGTGTTAAAACCAGACCCATTCCCCAAGTCTCTGCCTTAAAGGGTCTGGGGTAGGGAAGCTGAGAATCTGCTGCCACCCCTGCTCTGGGGACCACACTTTGAGAACCACTGCTCGAAATCTGTGCTCTCCTCTTTTAGCGGGTTCATAAGTATGAAATGGATCTCTATGCCAGGCCCCGCTGTGATTTCCTTTAGGTTTTTTACATATGGCAACCCATGTGAGCAGGCTTTTGTTCTCTGTTTCAGCGACATCTGGCATTCCATATTAAGAGAAGGACTTTCGGTCCTGGAGACACTGGTGCCCTGGCCAGCCTGTGAAAATAGAAATTCAAATAAAGTGACTCCAGTTACAGGGACCCTTTGTCTCAGGAGAGAGGCAGAAGCCCATTTAGTAGAAAGTGAAACGCAAGGTGGGACCTAGCATGGAGGGCATTTGTCACTGAATCCTTTCCATGTTAAACTAGAGCACACTGAGCTCCTGTTTACTGAGGGTGAGATTGATTCCAGATCTGGGACAGGCTTCAGCCTATGGATCACATGCCCTGTGGCTCCGAGGAGTAAAGAGACGCACGGACAGAGTCAGGGACACACCCACGCCACACCCACCCTTCTCTTGGGGCCACTGGGGATGCGAGACTGGACAATTACCACAACCCTCCCCTGTGGAGTCCCATCTCTCGGTGGTGCTATTACATGGACCACACGGAGCAGATGCTCAGAGGTTGTTGACCGACTCACGACCCAGGTGTTGCTGGCTGACTTGAACCTGATTGACTCTGAGGGGTGAGGGTCCGAGAAAGGTGAACGTGTCTCATGCTGATCTTTTTCACTTACTGTGCTGGGGTCCTGAGAATGAGCCACATGCAAGGAAGAGCTGAGTACAGTCTGTCTACATGCTTGAAATGTGGTTATCAAAGCTGCTGGAAAGCTGGAAGAAAGGTACCATGTTACAGTTTCAGTTTCTGTTTAGCTAAGAGCGGGTATAACCAGATACATCTGCGGGGAGAGCTGGGTGTCTTACTTTGGGGTAAAAAAGAAGGCATTATCTTATCGCCAGAAAGCATGTGGTAAGAGTCTCTTTAAAGGTTTCAACACCTTGGGTCCTCCCAAGAATAAGGCCAAAGACTTGGCCTGTCATTTGGGAGTTCATATGGGTAGTTGCCAGCTCCCCGATTCCATTCCATTCAGTTCAGTTCAGTTCAATTCACTCAGCATAATCCAGCGAGGATTTATTGACTGTCTACTCCCGTGTACACTCTGCCCAGTCCCGGACTTGGTCTTCTGATGGATAAATACAGAACCTGTCAGGCTCGTGAGCTACTCCGCGCACTTTCGGAGGACTATTTCAGTTCTCGGAGACATTGATTAGTAAGCTTATAAATCATTGCCTATAATTTAGGTGCTAAGTGGCACCTATAAGGATTAGTGGACCTCAAATGCCAAATTCACACCTTGGTTAAATTAAGAATTATACGAGCAAACACTATTGGTGAAATATTTGGGGTAGGAATGAATGCAGACGCTGTTTTGGAGTACTTAAGCTCGTCATTTTTTTTGTGCGGGGTGGGGGGTGCTTCAAAATAGCCAAGACTCTGTTTCTTTGTAGAGCCTCTTAACTGAATTCTGAACACGTTAAATGTTTGCTCAGCGTGGAAACCACTGGCCAGATGTTGGCCACCTTGGTTCTCTTTGAATCAGCCTCACATGGTGACAGTCAACAGTGTGCTTTGTAACTACTACAATTTGTTCACGAGGATATATATATATTTTTTTTACGTGTAAAAATTAGCTGCAAGTTCTCTCGGTCTAAGCGTTGGGTGATCTGTCAACTACTGGGTCAGAGGAACATTCAGCAAATCCGCTTGCTCACACAGACCAAGACAAAACAAGTTTCCCCTGCAATCTCTGTATTATGCCATGGCCCATTTGAGCTGTACAACGCACTACTTGTTCAGTTTTTGTTCTAACCTTCATAGGAGATGGAAAACGTAGCCCAAACTGCTATGCGGTAAGATCATTGCTTGCCTGCCAGTCCGCGGTTTTATGTACAACGTGTTATTGTTGTGAAGGTGAAGTGTATGGCAAGTGAGTCTCTGACAGTCTGTCGCTTCACCTGACTAAGGGAAAAGGCTCTCCGGATAGGCTGTGTTTGCAACTGCTGTAAAGATGTCTACATCTGAGCATCTTGGTAGTGAAATTTATGATTAACTGGCATTCCTTCTTTGCTGTTTTAAAACTGAAGTTTGGTTTCAAAGGCCATTACCTATTTTACTTGTGTGTCTTGGGGGAAAGAGGAGACAGCAGTTAAGATATTGAAAATATTTTCTTTTATTTTCTGTCTCGAAATTTTTTTTTGTTACACATTAGAGACCTTATGTAATGTTTAATGTTTCAATTTACTGTATGCATTTTCAGCTTTAGTATTTGTCATCTTGTTCCAATTTAATGAAAGCTTATTTGGCTATGGTTTTCATTGGAAAGCAGAACACACGTACAACTTTCAGCAATAATATATATTTTTCCTTTTCTTTGGATTTGAGCAGCCTTCTAAAATTTTCTCTACTGAAATTCTGGCAGAGCTGTTTCTTCAACATTTGGCTGAGGGTTTGGAATGTTTTAAACATTTGAAGTGACTGGGATCAATTACTGTAACCTAAAATGGATAACCTTTAAGACACAAAGCTCATGTTTTTTTTAATCATCTCATTACATGACATTTTTCTGTTTGTGTATCGATAAAACACTGTGTGTTGGCTAAATAAGGCACATTTCATTTATTTCCAAGTACTGTTGATATTGTAAAGCTAGCATATTACATATAACTTTAAAGTTATTTTTAAGCTATAACATCTTTGTGGATGAGAAAAATAAAATTCAGAAGATGGATAAACTTGTAACTATTTAGCAGTCTAAAAAAGTATAATAAATAGCAAAATCGTGTATTTGAAATGAATCTCAAAAAAAAAATTCACAATACAAACATATTTTTTAAGCTCTGTTTTTCTAATTAAGGGAGTGCCAGGAGTTTTCCAATTCATTCTTACTAGCGTTACTTCGTTACCGAAAGTTTTCCTTTTTCCACTGTAAAGTCATAGCTTCCTTAGAGAGGTGTTTACGGAGAAAGGGTTATGGAGAAATAGCCTGTTATTTTTTATTTATCAGGTTAATTTAAGACTCACATTGCAGTCTCAGCATGGAAAGAAAGCAAGGAATTGGCAGCTTTAAGATTTGACTTTTGATAAATATGAACGCGGAGCAACCCTCTGCTGATGGTACGTAGTGGTTGTGACCCATGACGGGCAGATGATTGTAGTGATGGAGAGAAATATTACAGCCAGAACATTCCTGCTTCTGCTCCAGTGGACTCAGAATACATTAGCAGGGCTCTCTCTCAGCCTGGAGTTTTTTCCTGATGATAGATTAGTGATAAACTCATATGCAAGTTATTCCAGAGTTCCTTTGAGACCTTAGCTTTTCATGAATGAAAAGGTCATTTGTAAGTGTTCTACATTCTCTCAGTATTTTTCCCATGGAACCACATTGCCTCCTACAATTTTACATCGCTGTATTTTCTTTGAAACAATAACTTGAAGTTGTCCGGTCTTTATGTCCTAACTTTGTTTGGTGGTTTGGAGAACACTACTGTTTCTTCATGACATAAATTCTATTTAGTAAAGAGAGAACGTGGAGATGAAATCATTCTAGAAACTATAAGCTCAGACTTTTGTGAGGCCAGAAGTCTCCTTGCTCATTTTGTCCTAAATGATTTTTGATATAAGGCCAAACTTTGTACCAGATGTGTGGTATTTTATAATAATTCCATGGTGCAAGCCTTCAGTCATTTTCCACTGAGAGCATTCAACATCTGCTTTATCAAAATGGTTTTTAGGGGTGTGTCTGTCTGTCTGTCTGTCTGTGTCTGTGTGTGTGTGTGTGTGTGTGTGTGTGTGTGTGTTTCTCTTTTCCGGGCTGCAGATGAGTACGAATGTTAAATAAGACACCGAGTTACAGATTCTCTTATTTTATAATGTGAATTTCTCTTCCATGAATCTGTTATAAATGGCCGCAGACCTAGGTTTCCTTTAATGACTGAGCTTAGCTGAGTTGATTTCTCTGCTGTCTGGAGGTTGAAGGTTTTAAAGTCGTTCATTTAAGAACCACATTAATTGTTTTCTTTATTCTGTTATCGATTATAGTTCCAGATACAGATGGAAAGCTAATAAGGAACAGGAAAGGAAGTGGATGGGAAGGGGATAAGGTGGCCCCCTGTTACCATTTCCACTTGGAGATTACTCTATAAACAAGGCCACTTCCCTACATGTCTTCTCTGCGCTCAGCAGAGTTTACAGACACTGATTAACACAGGGCTCACAAGTCACAGGTGGAAGAGACATGAGAATGAGGGGACAGCAGAGAGCACAGATACCTGTTAGCATTTCCTACACGGTATGAAGGGCCATTTGAGAGCTGCCCACAGTTCCAGGGACGGGCAACTCTATCCCTCCAAACTCAGTAGCTGCTCATTTCACTCACTCTGTGTGGGATATCAAAATGCACGGGTACTTGGCTGTGCTATTCTCAACTGCTTCATTTGAAACTCTGGGAGGAAAGACATTTGTTTTCATTGCTTCTAACGTAACAGGCAAAATACCGTCTTTGCAAAAATGTGTACTTCCTCATTGTCTAGGTTAGGGGTCCAGTTGTTCCACGTGCCTCAAAACTTTATACACCAACTGGCTACTATTCAAGTAAAAGCAAAGTCAGTGCAGCTTTTCAAACCATCTTGCTTTCCCATTGACACTGGTACAGTAGGCTGTTTTCTGGGCCAATGAAGATACAACCAGCCATGAAAATGAACATGTACACAACCATGGCCCCAAATAAATCAACGTGGACATAATGAAACTATTCCAGTGAGCTTAAAAGAAAATTTAATATACTTCATATTGTATATTATGGTTTGGTTTTCATTGGAATTTTGATGTGGATAAAACTTCCTGTTTGCTGAGCCTGCCTAGGATTTTCTTGTTCTACACTGACGATGTACGCAGAGATAGAGAAAATATGTTCATAGATTTTGGTGAACCGAGGGAGTGTTTCATGACACAGCTCAATTTGTTGTAAGCTATATGATATTTGAATATCACTTAAAAGATAATGAAGCCCCGAAAAAGGAAATTTATTTAAAACATTACTTTTTCTTCAAGAAAATGGATGTTTAGAGGTTACATCTCTGACAAATTTGATTTGAGAATAAAAAGGAAAAATATAAATAGGATGGAAATCTATTTATGTCCTAAACCTGGTTTGTCTCTTAAATATCAGTGGTCATAATTCAATTAATTCAAAATTATTTTTAGATTTTTAGATTCTTGCCGAGGTCGTCATCTGGATGTCGTTCCCAAGTTCTGACACAAGGGTATTCCTGAGCATTTCTGAAGCCAGGCTACCCCCATTCCTATCATTCAGACACAATTTGGCAAAAATGGCAGTTCAGTCAAGTGAAATCTACTTTTAAGTGCTAGGGTTGGTCGGTCAAGAATAAGATTTCTCCAGTAAGACGTATTTACGAACACTTTGGAAATCCCATATGCTGATTAGAATATGCACAATGACTGTACTTTCATAGTTCAAACTAACAGAGCATAAGGAATTATTTTGAAATATAATGATGGGACAGCTGTAACAATAAAAAAGGTCTGTAATAAATAAAAGATCTTGCATCTGTTTTGGAAGACCTCTGCCTGTCATCCCTGGTAACTTGCCACAGGCGCTAGGCACTGTACCTTAACTATAAGTACAAATCAAGAATAGGATATACCCCATATGATGTTTTGTCTTGAAGAATTTCAGGCAGTTAGGGACATCCTATCTGATGAATGGAAGAGTGAAATCGAGGTGGAACATTGGACTGATTTAATTAAGTTGAAGTGTATCTATTCTTCAGAAGAGATTAGCTTTCATCTGTTTTTCTAGAAGTGGTGGCGGATCTTTGCTAAGACAGGCGTATTTTTACCCCATGGGACAATAGGATACCTTTGCAAAACATGATATAGTTTAAGAGTAGGTTCTTTTTACATAGAGTTTATTTTCTTAATTAGTAATAAAAACTTGGGCTTGTGCTCAGAATTTTCTAGGTCCTTTTTTCAATCACCACGAACACAGTCTGATAAAAAAAAAAGTTTTCTCAAATTTTGCTCCCCCTCTCATCCAGCGAAGTAGGGACAACCACAACCCGTATATTATTGGGGGTGGTAAGATGTCACAAGGACTATTAAATACGAAGTTCGTAACGGATTTTTCTTGCATAACCTAAACGTGAAAAAAAAATCTATGAATGCTTAACAGAGAGTGTTCCATCTAAATCTTTCCCAAGGTCAGAAATATTATTTTGGAATATGAAAACTACACCTGCAAAGTGAAGTAATTCATCATTTCAAAAAACAAATTTGAGTTTTTAATAGAAGCAAAACTAACTCCAACATCCAAGCCATCAATAAATCTTGCCAGAATTTGAAGAGAATATCACGATGCGACTCTTTTTATGGATCAAGTACAAATGAAGTTGACAGCGGATGCCTAATCAGAGTGCTGAGAACTGGGAGCTGCGAAGACAGTAGTATTTCCACTTTCCCGTGTTGACACATTGTGTGCACAGCCAGGCTGATTAAAAATGTCAAGGCTTTGCTAACGTGAGGCACATGCTTCCTGCATCTGAATTCTGAGTTCAAGAGGCCCCAAACCACAGCGTGTAAATAAAGCACGTTTATTAATTAATGCATCCTATTACATTGTATTCAAACAAGATGACACTTCGGAAACCCATCAATGTAAGCTTGCTGCTGATTAGAATATGCAGCTCCCCGTCAAAGGCACCTATGAAGTGTAACCACGGTGCTGTCAGCTGAGGGCAAGGCCAAGGTGGCGGCACATCATCATTGGCCTCTCCTGGAGTGCTCTCCATCATCCCCAGTCCCGGTGCTGACACCTGCCCGTGGAAGGCAGTGCTCTTCATAAATGGAAGCTAGAGCCACAGGAAGGCAGCTGAAAGTTGCCACGGGTGATGTTTATTTTAACGTGGCGCCACTTTCACTACCTTCTGACTGGCTTTTGGTATGAGGAATCAAACGCAGCCTCCAGATCTGGGAAAAAAGGGATTAGGCATAGTTATTCCCAACTCCCCACCAACAGGCTCCATCCTTTACCTGGTCTCTCAGAAGGTGAAATCTGCTCCCCTCCTCGTTGCTGGAAGCTGACCTTCCTGCTCTCCGTCCCACACTTCACTCGGCTCTCCCAAATGTCTCCTGATGTGCTCAGAGTCCATCGTGTATGAGAGAGGGAGTGGTCAACTCGAGGACTGACTGTCTTCCTGTCATCCCCTTTCCCTCTCTACACTGACGAGAGTGTTCTGGGCATCGTGTATTCGGCAGGAGGAGGGGGGGTGCGTGCTGAGTGCCTGGCATGATGCCGGACACTCCAGGAGGTGCCAGAGGGATGGGGAGCATCATCTCCGTCCTTAAGGAACTTGACGTTTACTGGTGGCTGAATACCTAGGGCATGATTCCCTTTCCTCAGTTTCTAAACCTGTCCAATTTCTCAGATAATTAATAAGCACCATTCTTACTTTTAAAACAAGATGTTTTAAAGGTTACTTGTTATCACCGTCTGGACATCAAATTCACTATAACTTCCTCAAGAGCCTACACACATAGAAATGTCAAAGACAGTGTTTTAATGTTAAAAGACAATATTGCAGAAGCACATTTTAATTTTTCTCTATTTCCACTAAGAAAAATAGACTGAAATGATGTTTCATTAATTACATTTCAGATGTTTAATTCTTGCCCTGTTCGTGACAAGCAGATTTGCTATCTTCAGATTATTAGGACAAAGGAAAGCAATGAAACAAACTTAGATGTGCAGCAGGCAACAAAAGAGTGATAACCTTTATATCCGGAATACTGTTTGCTTTCATTCCATTTGTACTGATTAGAATTATAAGGAGGTGATTTGAGTAACTTTCTACCCTTGGCGTGGCTATAAAATGAGAGGATTGATTTTTGATGTGTGGCCTCTGGAAATCAGTTTTATTGCTTTATTCTCATTTCATGAATATCTCAATCCAGTTCTGGTGGATAGAATTCTAACATAAAAGCCAGTTTCACATAAAATAAATGCAATAATATGAAAAGGAATAAATAAAGTTTTGGTTATCAATTTAGAAACCTAATTTTTTATTTAGAGTTTGGATCTTACCCTTTTTGGTTGAATTTTAATATAACCAAGATGTATCCATTTAAAGATGAACAGAGATTCTCAGGGTCAGCTGCTTCATTTTCTAACAACTAAATTTATCAAAATATGTCAAAATAACATATTATAGGAAAGTGTGACCCTTGAAACCCTACGGAAAAAGCTAGTAGTAAGTAGTTCAGATCTTTTAAATAATGTCATTCCCACAAGAAAGAAAATGTCACATTGTTTGTTACTTTTTATAACATTGTAACCTGAATGACTTTGGTGTTGGGATCTGGGACCTTAAACAATTGTTGGGTGAATGAATGAATGAATTTTGTTACATACTGACCTTCAACAAGAAGGAATACTTAGAATGGAACATTTTAAGCTATAAAGAATGACTCTGAATTTTAAAAGTTTCAATAATGAAATTGACATTTGTTCAAAATATATTGCATCATTTTAAAAAGACATCATAATAGATTGTTAGCAAATGATCTGGCTTCCATACTACCTCTGCTGCTTTCTGCTATATTAAAAACCTTACTCTTCATTCCCAGATCTTCTTCTGTTTTGTCAAACTATATTATCAACTACTAGAATGGTAATACCAATGCATTAAAAAATTGCCTTTCAAAATTAATATACAAGTAATTGATATGAATAACCTTGAGATTTTCTCTAGTGTTCATAGCAAATTCCTGCCCATTTTCATAAACCTGAACTACCGAGTTCAAAGTTACCTGTCATTTCTTTCTTCAGAGATGAACTCATCTTTAATCCTGACACACTGACTTAGTAAGAGCCATCTAGAAGTATAATCATCAACTCACCATGGGAAAAAGGCAAACAGGGCTACAACCTAACACCCCAGTGTGTACTAGGAGATATGATATTGACCAGGGAGCTGTCCTTTTCAGGTCCTGTTGCTAGTCAATCATTGTAAGAATAGAGATAAATATTAACTTGGTTCTATTTAAACTTTTTCTTCTCAAAAAAGATACCAATATATCAGCCATTTCTCCCAGGGGCCCTTGATCCAAGTTCCTTAGTAGACACTCCCTTCTGTGACCACAAACCGTAAATAAAATTCAGGCAGAAATACATGCTATATTCCCGCGAGTTTAGGGTAAATGTAGGAAAGATCATCAACTGGAAAGATTGTGTTCTCCTAGAGAAAACATTAGGACCAATTGCAAATACCTATCCTCTGCGTACTTCTTCGGCATACTTCTCAAAGAGGAGAAAACAAAAGGATTCTTGACATGAGAACCTGGTGGAGGTGGGGTGACAGCCACTGAAGATAAGGCTGTCAGCGCTGGTTGGTTAGCATTGCGGAACATTTTGGCTCTTTTTCTAAAAACCAAATTGAACCTCCCCAGTTGAGAAATTTAAAATAAAGAGTAATCTTTTATATTCCACTCTTTTCTTACGAAAATCCAGTGGGCTCAGTGTGGATGAAATAGAATTCATCCATTCATGGAAGACACATTCTTCCCGAGGCACCTACGTCTCCTGGCCGCTGTTATTCACAATGAAATACTCAAAAACAAAACAAAACAAAACAAAAAAAACCTATCACACGAGGTCACCTACATGCTTCTTAGCAGCCTCCTTCTTATAAAGTCAGCAGTATGGGGGCACTGTTTATGCAAGTGGAACCTCAGTCTTGTTTGGATTAAGTCAGCGAAGCCGCAAAGACGTAGGTTCCCAATAACTGAAGTCATTCAAGGAATCAGATGCGCACGGTCGGCCGGCAGGGGGTTCTGGTAACTAAAACTTGGTTCATCGATGCTGTGGCAGTCTGACAAGTGAGGTCAACACACGAAATTGAGAGGCAGAAAAAGTAAGGCGTCCAGACGAATAGGACCATACTGAGGACCATACTGTAAAGAGAATATTACAAGATGAAAAAAAAAGGGGGCGGGACATATTCTCTGGTTATTGACGTGTCCTCAAAAACATCTCTCTGATTGCCATATTGTGTTCTGTAATTTTAAGCTCACAAGGATCATGTCCTTCTATTTAAAATCCCTATAGTATTTCATACCGAACACATAAAACCATGCGCTCTGCAAAGGTGTCAATAATGAAGACGACAATAATGACGATGTGGTCAAGCAGGTAACAATTAATCAGGCAACACTGGAATCTTCTTGTTTCGAAGATGGTGCGACATCCTCGGAAAGACTTTTAACTGCTGGGTCCTCGGTCCTGACTGCACTGGAGTCCCGACCCTGACAGCTGTGAAGGAGGGCACTTGAACCTTGAGACCGGAGTCGGCTTTCCCTGTGTCTTTAGAGAAACGTGTGGTTTCTCCTCGCTGGGCCTGCCTGATGATTAGCTCTCGGCTGGCACGTTGCCACACAGATGTTTTTTTTTGTTGTNGGTTTCTCCTCGCTGGGCCTGCCTGATGATTAGCTCTCGGCTGGCACGTTGCCACACAGATGGTTTTTTTTTTTTGTTTTTTTTTTTGTTTTTTTTAATTTTATTTTTATTATTTGCCCAAGGGGTA
>LNAC01000129.1:3909199-3924741 GCA_002007465.1 Ailurus styani | reverse complement strand
TTAGGGAAATTCTGTATTAAGATCTGCTCCAATATACCTTCTGGCCCTCTCTCTCTCTCTCCTCTTCTGGGATCCCAATTATTCTAATATTGTATCGTCTTATAGTATCACTTATCTCTTGAATTCTCTCCTCATGGTCCAGTAGTTGTTTGTCACTCTTTTCATCCTTTTCTTTTTTCTCTGACATTTTGTCTTCTAAATCACTAATTCTATCTTCGGCTTCATTTATCCTAGCAGTAAGAGCCTCCATTTTCAATTGCACCTCATTAATAGCTTTTTTGATTTCAGCTTGGTTAGATTTTAGTTCTTTTATTTCTCCAGAAAGGTCTTTTATTTCTTTAGAGACAGCTTCTCTATTTTCTTCCATTTTTTTTTCAAGCCCAGCCAGCACCTTAAGAATCGTCATTCTGAACTCTGGTTCTGTCATATTACTAATGTCCGCATTGATTAGGTCCCTAGCCGTCATTACTGGCTCTTGTTCTTTTTTTTGTGTTGATTTTTTCCGCCTTGTCATTTTATGCAGATAGGAATAGATGGATGAGAGAACTAAATACTAAGGGGTAGCGATGACCCCAGAGAAATATACACTAACCTACTCAGAAGAGGCCTGGAACTGGGGAGAAAAGAAAGAGGGAAAAAAAACCCCCAAAAAACCCCCCCAAAAACAAAATCATACAAAAACAAAACAAAAATGAATAAAACAAAATCCTATATCTATATTATTTATTTCTGCTTCTGTATCTGTGTCTGTCTATGACTCTATCTCTATCTATCTATCTATAATTATTAGAGTCTCTATTAGATTGGTGAATTGAACAGACCCTATAAGTATCCAAAAAAATAAGGTTAAAAACAATGAAGGGATAAAATATGATTATAACAATGAAAATTTAAAAAAAAGAGAATAAAAAGTGTTGATATGATATAAGAGTTAAGAACGTTAAAATAGGAAAAGGGAAAAATTTTAAAAGAAAAAAGTAAGAAAAAATTTCAAAGAGAAAAAAAAATCAATGAACTTTGAACGACTGAAGAATCATGGGGAAAAAGCCATGAATTGTCTCCGTTGCTTTTCCGTAGTTCTGGGGTTCCGCAACGCTTAGCCGTCTTGAACTTGACTTTGACTGGATGGTTTGTTTGTTTGTTTCTCTTGGTCTTCTGGGGGAGGGGCCTGTTGCTATGATTCTCAAGTGTCTCTGCCCGAGGCGGATTCCCACCGCCCTCGCCAGGGGCCAGGCTAAGTAATCAGCTCGGGTTCGCTCTCGGGAGCTTTTGTTCCCTGAACGCTTTCCGTACCTCGTTGGAGGCCGGGACTGAAAATGGCGGCTCCCAGTCTCCGACCCGGAGGAGCCGAGAGCCTGGGGCCTCAGTCCTCAGCGCGCCTCAGAGAAAAGCAGTCCCTCCCGTCTCCTGGTCTCCGGCCGCACTCCGAGCTCACCCGGCCTGTGACCGAGCGTCTCTGTCTCTGGCGCGGCCCCGTTTAGAATCTCCGAACCTGGCAGATTCCTGCAGCCGCTCCCGCGCCGCTGCTCCCGGAGGAGGAAGGTGAGTCTCTCCGGGTCTGCCGCCCGTGGGGTCCCTGCTCACAGATCAGTGGCCCGGCTGCGCTTCAGATCACAGCCCAAGGTAACCCCGAGCTGAGAGACCCCTCAGCTCAGCTCCGTCTCTCCTGCCGGCTTATCTCTGAAACCTGGGAGCTTGGTCGTGCTCAGACACCCCTGGTCTTTTTGTGTCCCTGTGGGTCCTGAGACCCCACTGTCCCTGCAGGGGCTTCACCCCCCGCTTGGTCTCTGGGGCGACGTCCCTCAGTGGAGCCGACTTCTAACAGTTCCGAGTCTGGGCTCCGCTGCTCGCTCCCTTGCCGGCAGCCGGCCCCTCCCCCCGGGGTCTATCTTCCCGTCGCCGCAGATTCACTTCTCCGCACGGCCTACCTTCCAGAAGGCGGTCAATTTTCTGTTCCTAGAATTGCTGCTCTTCTTCTCTTCGATCTCTGGTAGAATTTGTAGGTGTTCAGAATATTTTGATAGCTATCTGGGTGAATTCCTGGGACCTGATGATAATCGGTCTCCTACTCCTCCACCATTTTGCCTCTAATTTATCTGATATAAGGATTGCTACCCCAGCTTTATTTTGATGTCCATTAGCATGGTAAATTGATTTCTACCCCCTCACTTTAAATCTGGAGGTGTCTTTGAGTCTAAAATGAGTTTCTTGTAGACAGCATATTGATGGGCCTTGTTTTTTTTTATCCATTCTGATACGCTGTGTCTTTTAATTGGGGCATTTAGCCCATTTACATTCAGGATAACTATTGAAAGATATGAATTTAGTGACATTGTATTGCCTGCAATGTGACCATTACTGTCTGTATACTGTCCCTGCTCCTTTCTGGTCTGTTACTTTTAGTTTCTTTGCTTAGAGGACCCCTTTCAATATTTCTTGTAGGGTTGGTTTGGTATTTGCAAATTCTTTTAATTTTTGTTTGTCCTGGAAGCTTTTTATCTTTCTATTTTCAATGATAGCCTAACTGGATTATTCCAGTTATATCCAGTATTCTTGGATGCATATTTTTCTTGTTTAGTGCTCTGAGCATATCATGCTAGTCCTTTCTGGCCTGCCAGGTCTCTGTGGATAGGTCTGCTGTCAATCTAATATTTCTACCATTGTATGTTACAGACCTCTTGTCCCAAGCTGTTTTGGGATTTTCTCTTTGTCACTAAGACTTGTAAGTTTTACTATTAGATGATGGGGTGTGGACCTATTTTTACTGATTTTGAGGTGGGGGTGTTCTCTGTGCCTCCTGAATTTTGATCCTTGTTCCCTTCGCCAAATTAGGGAAATTCTCTACTTTAATTTGCTCCAATATATCTTCTGCCCCTCTTTTTCTTCTTCTTCCGGATTACCAATTATTCTAATATTGTTTCATCTTATGGTATCACTTATCTCTCAAATTCTCCCCTCGTGGTCCAGTAGTTGTTAGTCTCTCTTTTGCTCAGCTTCTTTATTCTCCATCATTTGGTCTTCTATATCACTAATTTTCTCTTATGCCTCATTTGTCCTAGCAGTAAGAGCCTCCATTTTTGATTGCACCTCATTAATAGGTTTTTTGATTTCAATTTGGTTAGATTTTAGTTCTTTTATTTCTCCAGAAAGGGATTCTCTAATATCTTCCATGCCTTTTTTGAGCCCAGCTAGCACCTTGATAGTTGTCATTCTGAACTCTAGTTCTGACATATTACTAATGTCATTATTGATTAGGTCCCTAGCTGTTGGTACTGCCTCTAGTTCTTTTTTTTTTTTGTGGTAAATTTTTCCGCCTTGTCATTTTATCCAGATAAGAATAGATTAATGAGAGAACAAAATACTAAATAGGTGGCAATGATCCCAGAAAAATATACACTAACCAAATCAGAAGAGACCCAAAACTGGGGAGAGAAGAAAGGGGGAAAAAGAAAAAAAAAGTGTGTGTGTGTGTGTGTGTGTATCTATATTTATATCTATATCTATATCTGTATCTATATCTATATCTATATAACTAGTGAATAGAACAGAGACACACACTTGTTTTTGAGTGTAATTTCATCTGTTAGAAGAAACTACCTCCTAAAATTTTAAAGAAAGAAAAACAAATATATTTATGTACAAAAATAAGGGTAAACATGATGGAGGGAGGGAATATGACTATAAAGATGAAAATTTAAAAAAAAATTTAAAAAGGAATTGATAAGAAGTTGGTTGAAAAAAGAAAGAAAAAAAAAGGGAGAGAGTGTGATCAAGCAGGTGACTAGAACAAAGCCATACACCAGATTTAGGGTATATTAAGGTCTGTTAGGAGAAACCATATCCCAAAATTTTAAAGAAAGAAAAACTTATATGTATACTAAAAAATAAGATTAAATACAATAGAGGGATAAAATATGACTGTAAAAATGAAAATTAAAAAAGAGTTAAAAAAAGGTATTGATAAGATAAAATAGTTAAAATAGGTTAAAATAGGAAAGAGGTAAAATAAAAAAAATAGAAAAAAATAAGGAAAATTAAAAAAATTTAACTTTGAAACACTAAAGAATCATGGGGAGGGGCACCTGGGTGGCTCAGTGGTTTAAGCCTCTGCCTTCGGCTCAGGTCATGATCTCAGGGTCCTGGGATTGAGGCCCAAATCAGGCTCTCTCCTTGGCAGGGAGCCTGCTTCCTTCTCTCTGTCTGCCTGCCTCTCTGCCTACTTGTGATCTCTCTCTCTCTCTCTGTCAAATAAACAAATAAGAAAAAAAAAAAAAAGAATCACGGGGAAAAAGCCATGAATATATTCCCCAGCACTGGAGTTCAACAGTTCTCAGCCAGTCTTGGCTGGATCTTCTTGCAAATATTCCAGGAGTTGGGGTCTGTTGCAATGATACTCAAATGTCTTTGCCTGAGGCAGAATTGCATTGCCCTCGCCAGGGGCGGAGCTAAGCAATTTGCTCAGGTTCGCTCTCTGAGCTTTTGTTCCCTGAACGCTATCCGTACCCTGTTGGAGGACGGGACTGAAAATGGCGGCCTCCCAGTCTCCGACCCGGAGAAGTCAAGAGCCCGGGGCTTCAGTCCTCAGTGCGCCTCAGAGAAAAGCAGTCAATCCCTCCCGTCTGCCTGGTCTCCAGTCGCACTCCGAGCTCACCCGGCCTGTGACTGAGCATTTCTATCCCTGGTGCACTGCCCGCTTGGAGTCTCCAAACCCAGCAGATTCCTGCAGTATGCTTCCGCATCGCTCCTTCAGGAGGAGGAGGAAGGAGGGAGTCTCCTTGGATCTGCCACTTGTGGGGTCCCTGCTCGAAGAACAGTGGTCAGAATGTGCCTTGGATCATGGTTTAAGGTAATCCCGAGAACCCCCTCCTAAGCTTGGCTCCATTTCTGCCGCTTGCTTCCCCACTCTGATACCTGGGGGCTTTGCCACCCTCAGACACCCCTGTTTTTCTCTGACCCCACGGATCCTGAGACCACACTGTCCCCACAAGGGCTCCATCCCCCACTTAGCCTCTGGAGCGACGTCCCTCAGTGGAGCTGACTTCTAACAATTTGGATTTTGTGCTCCGCGGCTCTCTCACTTGTCGGGAGCCAGCCCCACCCCCTGCGATCTATCTTCCTGCCGCTTCGGATTCACTTCTCTGCACATCCTACTTTCCGGAAAGTGGTCGCTTTTCTGTTCCTAGAGTTGCTGCTCTTCTCTTCGATCTCCTGTTGAGTTTGTAGGTGTTCAGAATGGTTTGATAACTATCTGGCTGAACTCCTGGGACCTGATATTTCTGTGTCCTGCTCCTCCGCCATCTTGCTCCTCCCCCCTCAATAGACCTTCTTAGTAAGCATTTATCATTTGTAGCGGCAGCAAAAATCACTTGATGGTTCACTGTTCCTTATTTCAGAAAAATAAAAGACCAACTGATGAACTCAGAGCTCTTAAAAACAGGGAGAATTCCCCCCCCTTCCCCATACTTGTCTCTCTCTCTCTCTCTCTTGCAGTAAAAAGTAAGTAAAGCCATGTAACAAGGTCAGTCTCAGGCTATGAGATAATCTCTCATAAAGAGTTCTTAACATTCAGACAAAGCTAGATTCTTGGCAGCACAGCTAAATGGTGTCTACTGGGCGTGTGCTGTCCCTCACCTGGCCTTGGCCCCATGTCTTGGCTTCATTGCCAGGTTTGTTTTCTAATCACCTGGCCTGCTCTTGTAGTCTCACCTGCTGAGAACACATTCTCACAGTAGCTTAATTGCCTAGCTGTGGCTTATATTTTGCTACTACTTCGGGTACAGTTTGCAGCAAGTAAGGTTATTTACAATCCCTGGGGGATGTTGAAACAATCCCAAAATAGCAGACATGCAAATGCTTTGCCTGATTAGCCGCTACTTATTAAAGCATATGGTTTAAGAACTGACTACCAATTTTATGTTTCCATAAAGTACTGTATGGTCTTGTATAGTGAGGAAAATGGTAGAATACTGATGTTTATGGAACAGTCAAATCTGTGCATTTCGTAGGCACAGACCATGAATTCTAACTTGGAGTTTCACGTTAATATAGGCTTTTTCCATTATTTTTTTATTTTATTTTTTTTCATTATGTATTTTTAGCATTTTTTACCCTGGTAAGGATTGACTTTTTTTTTTTTTTTAAGATTTTTTATTTATTTATTTGACACAAAGGGAGAGAGATTACAAGTAGGCAGAGAGGCAGGCAGAGAGACAGGGAAAGGAGGAAGCAGGCTCCCTGCTGAGCAGAGAGCCTGATGCGGGCCTCAATCCCAGGACGCTGAGATCTTGACCTGAGCTGAAAGCAGAGGCTTTAACCCACTGAGCCACCCAGGTGCCCGAGGACTGACTTTTTTAAAAAAATATTTTATTTTTTATTTATTTGACACAGAGAGATTACAAGTAGGCAGAGAGGCAGAGAGAGAGAGAGAGAGAGAGAGGAGGGTGTTCAGCAGGGAGCCCGATGTGGGGCTCGATCCCAGGACCCTGAGATCATGACCTGAGCCAAAAGTAGAGGCTTTAACCCACTGAGCCACCCAGGCACCCCGAGGATTGACTTCTGATTCCCTTGTTGGATTACACTTCAATCTACTGTCTTTGACCTTGAGATATTTCTGGGTGTACCAAGGGTAGGAAAGGCTTAACCTTCTTTCAGAAAAAGCACTAAAAGCCTAGTGTCTGGCTAGGTAGATGGTTGTTATGGGTTGAATTGTGTTCTCTGAAAAAGATATGTTGGTCTTGGCCTGCAGTACTTCAGAATGTGAGCTTATTTGAAAATAGGGTTATTGCAGATGTAATTACTTAAGACGGAGTCATGCTGGAGTAGTGTGGGCTCCAAATCCATAATGACTGGTGTCCTTATGGGAAGATGGCCATTTGAAGACACAGACCCCCAGGGAGAACGCCATGTGGAAACAGAGGATTGCACTGAGGTACCTACAAGCTGAGCAGCACCAGAGATTGTTGGCCAACCACCAGGAGCTAGGGAGGGGCAAGGAACTGTTCCCCCAAGGTTCAGAGGGAGCACGGTCCTATGGACACCTTGATCTTGGACTTGTGGCCTTCCAAATGGAGACAATAAATTTCCATTGTTTAAAGCTGCCCAATCTGTGGTACAGTAGTTAACACCCCTTCATCTGCACTTTTGCTCTCCAAGGTTTCATTTGCCTGCGGTTAACTATGGTTGGAAGCAGATGATGATCCTTCTGACTAATAGCTTAACACTGGGCCACAGTGCCTGCATCGTTCACCTTGCTTCATCTCACCACAGAGACATTTTATCGTCTCACATCTCCACAAGAAGGGTGAGTACAGTACAATAGGATATTTTGGGAGAGAAAGGCAAAGGTCACATAACCTTTATTACAGTACATTGTTACAATCATTCTATTTTATTGTTAGGTTATTGTTGTTACCCTTTTACTGTGCCTAATTTATAAAGTAAACTTCATCATGTATATATAGGAAATCATGTATGTATAGGAAAAAAAGACATCATGTATGTATAGGAATGTATAGGAATTACATCATGTAATACATCATGTATGTATAGGAAAAAAATACTATATATAGAGTTCAGTACTATCTGCATCCACTGGGGTCTTGGAACAGGCACTGGAGTCCTGGAATGTATCCCCACAGACAAGGTGGGAGATTATTGCTCTTTGTTATGGTAGCGCTTAGAAACTCATGGCTGATGTTGTCTGGGGCCTCTGGTGGGTGCATCACTCCCAGAAACGGCTCGAGGTGGCCTGGATGGAGTAGTACGGTGTGGTAGGAAGACGTCTGGGCCAGAGGTGAGATAGTCATCCTTCACACTTGTGGGGTTCCTCTGCCTGGATTGTTTTAAGCCCCCTGTTCTTCTCAGTGGCTTTACTAACCCCTTCTTGGTTTCAGCCCCTTTGATAATGCGTGGGGGGATGGATAGGGTGCTCATGGTCTTGACAAGACCAGTCATGGTGCTGTATCCGTTGGCAACAGTGGCACATAACTCAGAATGAGAAAAGGTCCTTCCCTGTAATGGACTTTTCCTTCCCTGTACAGTCCTTCCCTATAATGTACAGTCCTTCCCTGTAATGGATAGACAAGCACTGAGGGTAAGTGCTCTCTCTACATTGGAATGCTAACTGAGACTGCAAGCAGCCATAGATTCTGAAGTAGAGAGGGCCTGTCTGCTTCCAGGGAATGGAAGCCGCATGTTTTTGAGTCCCTGGGTCTCATCCCCAGACCACCAGTCTTGCATTTCTGACCTCTATATTGTGAGCTGGTCTTGGATTCTTCCTGGCTACATGATTTGCTACATTTCATTTCTACTTGTGTTAGAATTCCTTCTTGTCATTTATAACAATCCAACCCACCTGCAAATCTTCCCTGAATCGTCCTTTTCTCCCTCTTTCCAGGTAAAAAAAATTACTTTCTTTTACTTCCATTTTACCTTATAAATCCTCTTTTTAGAGTACCACACAGTAACTTTTTTTGTTTTGTATGTTGCTGGATCCCATTAGACCACAAATTTCTTGAGAACAGAGGCTGCATCTTATTCATTTTTATTTCTTAGTGCTGTGCCTGGATTATAGCCATGCCTAATTTTTAGGGAGGTTGACTGGGTAAATGATCAAATGAATAATGAACCAGTTCTAATGGGATCACAGAATGTTTAAGCAGTAAAGGAACTTAGAGTTGTTCCCCTTACCGCACTTACCCCACGTGTGTGTGCACTCAGGCCCACATACACATCCCTCTCTCAGGTCCTGATGAAAATACTGCAAAAGATGATGTACACAGCCCAGAGTCTCACAGGATAATCTATGCAGTTCACAGTGGCTCTATTGGCATTCTAGGAATAGGACCAGCTTAAAGGATTAAAGGGTGAATCAACTTTCTGAATTATAACACCTTTCCCAAAACCCTGTCCAATTATACTGTTCAACCTAGTACTCAACATCATCAGAACACTTCATATCCTTTCATAAACCACTGACCTGCCATGAGAGATTGAAAACCAACATGGTAATACTATCTTCCTCTTCCATTAAAAAAATGTTCTTGTTAGGGTCTCAGCTTGCCTTTCATTTTCAGAGTTTTGTTATCTGGTATTGTATAGCTTCTAATTGTTTGCAACATAAAAGTCTTCAAATAGATGTAGGTGTTACCAACATCTTGATACCAGGATGACCATTTCCTATGCTCAGTATTAGGAAATAAATGTAAATATTGAGGCTGGCTGTCTCTCACTGGGAGACTGCACAGTTATATGATCAATTAATCTTTGACAAAGCAGGAAAGAGTATCCAGTAGAAAAAAAAGACAGTCTCCTAAACAAATAGTGTTGGGAAAACTGAACAGCAACATGCAGGAAAATGACACTGGACCACTTTCTTACACCATACAAAAAAAAAAAAATTCAAAATGGATGAAAGACCTAAATGTGAGACAAGAAACCATCAAAATCCTAGAGAACACAGGCAGAAACCTCTTTGACCTTGGCCGTTAGTAGCAACTTCTTACTGGACACATCGTGGGAGGCGAGGGAAACAAAAATAAAATGAATTACTGGGACTTCATCAAGATAACAAGCTTCTGCACAGCAAAGGAACAATCAACAGCACTTAAAGGCAACCTATGGAGTGGGAGAAGATATTTGCAAATGACCTATCTGATAAAGGGTTAGTATCCAAAATCTATTAAGAACTTATCAAACTCACCCCCCCCAAACAAATAATCCAGTTAAGAAATGGGCAGAAGACATGAATAGACACTTTTCCAAAGAAGACATCCAGATGGCTAATGGACACATGAAAAGATGCTCGACATCACTTGTCATCAGGGAAATACAAATCAAAACCATAGGGAGATACCACCTCACACCTGTCAGAATGGCTGCAATTAGTAACACAAGGAAAAAACGGGCATTGGTAAGGATTCAGAGAAGGAGGAAGACACTTGCACTGTTGGTGGGAATGCATCCTGGTATAGCCACTCTGGAGAATAAAATGGAGGTTCCTTAAAAAGTTAAAAATAGAGCTACCCTATGACCTAGCAATCACATTACTAGGTAGTTAACTACAGGATACAAAAATACAGATTCTAAGGGGTACATACAGCCTGATGTTTATAGCAACATTGTCAACCATAGCCAAACTATGGTTTGAGAAAGCCTAAATGTATCTTGACTGATGAATGGTTAAAAAAGATAAATTATATATACAATTGAATATTACTCAGCCATCAGAAAATGAAATCTTGCCATTTGCAATGATGTGTATGGAGCTAAAGTGTGTTATGCTAAGTGAAATAAGTCAGTCAGAGAAAGACACATACCATATGATCTCACTTATATGTGGAATTTAAGAAAGAAAGTGGATGAATACATGGGAAGGGGGAAAAAAGGGAAACAAGCTGTAAGAGACTCTTAATAATAGAGAACAAACAGCGTTGATGGAGGGAGGTGGGTGGGGGATGAGCTAGATAGGTGGTGGGTATTAAAGAGGGCACTGGTGATGAGCACGGGGTGTCGTATGTAAGTGATGAATCACCAAATTCTACTATAGAAACCAATATTGTACTGTATGTAAACTAGCTAAAATTTAAATTAAAAAGAAGAAAACAAACAAACAAACCAAAACAAACCCAGGAGACTTTCACGTTTAAGTGAATTCACATTAAGGCTGGGTATCTGAACTGATCTGAACAAAGGATACCGTTCAAATTAAAGTGAATTAAAAAAGCACCACAAGAACTTATGAGATAAAATTTGCACATGAATTATAGTAGATAGCAAATATGGAATCAATATGGATTAATTATTGTAAGAAATGAATTTTATTTAAAAACTTTTTACAATGGCACAAATTAGGTAAATGAAAATTTTGTTAAAAACTGTACAGATTGAACAAAAATTTATTCTTCTTTACCTAGAGCAATATTTTTGTTGTTGTTGAGGTGTAATCAGCATATTAGTTTCAGGTGTGCAACCACACAATTATTTGATATTTGTATGTATTGCAAAATGATCGCCACAGTAAGTCAGTTAACATCTGTCACCATACATAGTTACAATTTTTTTTCTTATGGTGAGAATGTTTAAGATACACTCTCCTAGCAATTTTCAAATATGCAAGATAGTATTACTTATTTATTTTTACTAACATACAATATATTATTTATTTCAAGGATACAGGTCTGTGATTCATTAGTCTTACACAAAATATAACGCTCACCACAACCATACCCTCCCCACTGTCTATCACCCAGACACTTCATCCCTCCCACCCCCGCTCCACTCCAGCAACCCTCAGTTTGTTTCCTGAGATTAAGAGTCTCTTATAGTTTGTCTCCTATTCTGGTTTCTTCTTTTATCATTTTTTTTGTCTCTTCCCCTATCATCCTCTGACTTGTTTCTCAAATTCCACATATCAGTGACATCATATGATAATTACAATTTCTCTGACTTATTTTGCTTAGCATAGTACTCTCTAGTTCTACCCATTTCATTGCAAATAGTAAGATTTCATTTTTTCTGATGGTTGCATAATATTCCATTGTATATATACACCACATCTTCTTTATCCATTCATCTGTTGGTGGACATCTGGGCTCTTTCTATAGTTTGGCCATTGTGGACATTGCTGCTATAAACACTGGGGTGCAGGTGCCCCTTCTTGTCACTACATTTGTATCTTTTGGGTAAATACCCAGTAGTGCAATTGCTGCATTGTAGGGTAGCTCTATTTTCAACTTTTGGAGGAACCTCCATACTGTTTTCCAGAGTGGCTGCACCAGTTTGCATTCCGACCAACAGTGTAGGAGGTTTCCCTTTACTCCACATCCTCGCTAACATCTGTCATTTCCTGACTTGTTAATTTTAGCCATTCTGACTGCTGTGAGGTGGTATCTCATTGTGGTTTTGACTTGTCTTTCCTCATGCCTAGTGATGTTGAGCACTTTTTCTTGTGGCAAGACAGTATTATTAACTGCCGTCATATTACATTCTTATGACTTATATATTTAATAATTGGAAACTTTAAAAAAACATTTATTTATTTGAGAGAGAGAGTACAAATGGGGGAAGAGGCAGAGACAGAGAGTCTCAAGCAGACTCTATGCTGAGTGCAGGCCAAATGTGGGGCTCAATCTCATGACCCTGTGATTATGACCTGAGCTGAAAACAAGAGTTGTGTGCCTGACTGACTGAGCCACCCAGGCACTCCTTAATAACTGGAAATTTTTACCTTTTGACTTCCTTCACCCATTTTGGCCACCCTCCATTCCCTGCCTTAGGCAACCACCAGTCATATCCATGAGCTCCATTTTTGTTGTTTTGTTTTAGATTCCACATATAAATAAAATCATACATTATATGCTTTTTTCTGTCTGACTTATTTCACTTAGTATAATGCCTTCAAGGTCCATCTACGTTGTCATAAGTGGCAAGATTACATTCTTTTTATGGCTGAATAATACTCCGTTGAATATGTAAACCATATTTTCTTTATCTACTCTCCCATCAGTGGACATTTAGGTTTTTCCATGTCTTGGCTGTTGTAAACCGTTCTTCAGTGAACATGAGTGTGCAAATATCTTTTTGAATTAGTGTTTTGAGTTAGTGTTTTCATTTTGTTTAGATAAATACTCAAAAGTGGAATTGTTGGATCATATGGTAGCCCTGTTTTCAATTTTTTGAGGAACCTCTCTACTGGTTTTTTCACAGTGGCTGTACCCATATACATTCCCACCAAGAGTGCACAAGGGTCCTCTTTTCTCAACAGCCTTGGCAACATTTGCTATTTCTTGTCTTTTTGATAATAGCCATTCTAACAGGTAGGAGGTGGTAAGTCATTGTGGTATTGATTTGCGTTTCTGTGATGATTAGTGCCGTTGAGCATCTATTAATGTACCTGTGGGCCATCTGTATGTCTTCTTGGGAAATATGCCTATTCAGATCCTCTGCCATTCATTCATTCATTCATTTATTTATGTATTCATTATTTTTAAAGATTTTATTATTTATTTGATAGAGACACAGTGAGAGAGGGAATACAAGCAGGGGGAGTGGGAGAGGGGAAGCAGACTCCCTGCTGAGCAGGGAGCCTGATGTGGGGCTCGATCCCAGGACCCTGGGACCATGACCTGAACTGAAGGCAGACACTTAACGGACTGAGCCACCCAACTCTGCCCATTTTTAACTGAGATTGTTTTTTGTTTTTGTTTTTGTTTTTGTTTTTTTGCTATTGGGGTCATACAAGTTCTCTATATATTCTGAATATTCTGAATACTCTTTATCAAATAAACGGTTTGCAAATATTTTCCTCCAGCAGGTTGAATTTTTCATTTTGTTGATGATCTTTGCCACACAGAAGTGCTTCAGTCTGTTGCAGTTCCTTGTTTATTTTTGCTTTTGTTCCTTTGCTTTTGGTATCAAATCTAAGAAATAATTGCCAAGACCTATGTCAAGGAATTTACCTCTTATATTTTCTTCTAGGAATTTTATGGTTTTAGGTTTTTGTATTCAAGTCTTTAATCTATTCTGCGTTAATTTTTGTGTATGGTGTAAGAAAGTGGTCCAGTTTCATTTTTTGCATGTGGTTGTCCAATTTTCCCAACACCATTTGTTGAAAAGACTGTCCTTTCCCCATTGTATATTCTTGGCTCCTTTGTTGTAAATTAATTGATCATATAAGTGTGAGTTTATTTCTGGGTTCCCTATTCTGTTCTATAGATCTATGTCTGTGCCAATACCATAGTTTTGATGACTATGGCTTTTGTGCTATAGTTTGAAAATTAGGGGGCATGATGTCTTCAGCTTAGTTCTTCTTTCTCAAGGTTAATTTGTTTATTTAGGGTCCTTTGTGGTTCTGTATGAATTTTAGGATTATTTGTTCTATCTGTGTGAAAAATTCCTGTGGAATTTTGATGGGGATTATACTGAGTCTGTATGAAAGCATTGTTTTTAATCATTTTTCTATATCTGCTAAATTTTATAATGACATTGCTGAGTCATTTTCTCACATCAAAAGCAGTGTAGAGCCCACTCGTCTATATTTTGAAATTACAGTCTAATTTGGAAATTCCATTTTGCATGAGGAGTGTTTTAGCAGAAGGAAGACTAAGATCACCTAAACATTTTACTATAGTCAGGTCAATGGGAATTAGACTGCTTTAAAATTCATGAATTGTTTTGCCTTGGACAACCTCTTTTCAGTTTCTTAAAAATCTAAGACAGGAATTTTTCAGTTTTACTTTGGAGAATTACAAATTTGTGTATGTTTGATTTAGACACACTTTGGGGGCTACAAACCTGTCTGCTTTTTATGCAAATTATCTTTCTTTTAGAAGTAGCACTATGGGAGGTATGTGTGTGAGGTATAGATGTTCAATACTCAATAAAATAAAAAATATCAAATCCATACTCCAGACCGGGTTGGTGTACAACCTTTCTTGGAGATATGGTTTGCCCTTCCCACCAAGAAGTGCCCTATGAGCCAACCATTTGCAAAAACTCCTGGTGCCTAGTGTCCTGGCTGCTTGGGGGTGAGGTCAGGTGATATCTCATACAGTTACAAGCTACAGTATTTCATTGCTTTGAGACACCAGTGGTTGCACCATTAATTTAATAATAGCTTTTTGGAAAAAAATGTGCCACCCATCAATTACTAAGATCATGTTGATTCCAGAAACTTTAAAGTGTGAAAAAAATGATTCATTTTAGAGTCAAAGAAATAATAAAACTCTACATATGTGCCTAGCATTTTTATAAGTTTTGTATATTTAGAAGAAAAACATTACCTCCTATATATCTATATCTATCATGTATACATATTATTATTTATTGGTTTGGAACATAGTTTGGAAATACTGCTGTAAGTTAAAAGGGAATACAGAATGTCATCAAACAGAAAAATAACTCTCATAAAAGTGGTACTAGCCAAAGGAAGCCAAAGTGGTAAGGAAGGCAAGCCAAGGCAGGTCTGAAACAGTCACTGACAGCAGATCAGGACCTTGCAAGCAGGATGCCAGCAAAGGGCTCTGCTCCCATGGTATGTTCCCACAAAAGGAAATTAGTGTAAAATTTGGGCAATTGTTTTGAAAACCACAAAAGAACATCTGAATGTTGTGTCGTTTTCCACATTTGTTCCTGCTTAGCTGAGAACAGGATGCTGCAGATGGCCATCAGTCATATGAATTGTGGGGTCTGAGAGTGCTTTCTTGGGCATTAGGGACACTTTGTGAGAGGGTCCAGACTCCCAGGGTCCTGAATTCAGTCTTTGCCTTCTCTTCCTGGTTGCATCCCTCCCAACCCAAGGTGCCCATGCTGCCCTGTTACTGTGCTGGAATATGCCTGGTATGTGAGGGGCGGGGAGGGTGTTTCAAAATGGCTCCATAGTTCTTCAGCTACAGATTCTTTGGGGCCAGATTGGCAATTTGAAAGTATAGATTCCCACTCCTTCAATCCCCAGGCTTTTAGGTGTTCCAAGTTTCATTAGAACTTCCCACAGAGTTTTTTTGGATAATGGAGTTTCAGATTTAACATTAAAAAAAAAAAAAAAA